>CAUYQG010101927.1:0-37564 GCA_963574415.1 Tarsius wallacei
GTTGACTAAACTTTGCTCTTTGGATTTTAATAAACTTCACATAAAATATTTCAAAAAATTTAAACAACAACCATATACATCAAGCCATAACAATAGATATATAACAAACTAAGAATAATATATATGTTTATGCCCTCTCTCTCAAAATTGACCCTGACCTAGGCCATGCAATTTTCTTTGTTAATGGGATGTTAGCAAATGTGATACAACTGGGCACTTTAAAAGTGTTTATCAGATATACAGTTAGCAATTTTTTTTTCCCATTCTGTGGGCTCTCTCCCCACTCTCTTGATGGTTTCTTTGACTTTGCAGAAGCTTTTCAGTTTAGTAAAGTCCCACTTGTCTATCTTATCTTTTATGGCATGGGCATTTGTGATTTTTGATCAGGAATTGGTTGCTTATTCCCATTTCCATAAGGGTGTCTCCTGCATTTTTTAAGATATTTATAGTTTGGGGTTTTATGTTTAGGTCTTTAATCCATTTAGAGGTGATTTTTGTGTATGGTAATAGCTAGGGGCCCTGTTTCAGTCTTCTGCAAGTGGTCAGCCAGTCTTCCCAGCACCATTTACTTAATAGTTTTTCCTCTCCCCAGTGGTTGTTGGTGAGGGCTTTGTCAAAGATGAGTGCCTAATATCCAGGATCTACAGAGAACTCAGATGTGCTGAGAGGAAAAAAAACAAACAGTCTTATTAAAAAGTGGGCCAAAGATATGAATAGACTCTTCCCAAAAGAAGACACATGAGCAGCTAACAGATACATTTAAAAAGTTCAGCCTCACTAATCATCAAAGAAATGCAAATTAAAACCATTCTGAGATACCACCTCACTGCAGTCAGGATGGCCACCATCAACAACTCAAAAAACAACAGATGCTGGAGAGGATGTAGGTAAAAGGGAACGCTTCTACACTGTTGGTGGGATTGTAAACTAGTACAACCTCTGTGAAAAAACAGTGTGGCAGTTCCTAAAAGATCTAAAAATCGACCTACCGCATGACCCAGCAGTCCACCTTCTGGGAATATACCCGGAGGAACTCTAATCACTCTATAAAAAAGATACTTGCACACGCATGTTTATTGTAGCCTTAGTCACAATAGCAAACACATGGAACCAACCAGGCTGCCCCTCGAAAGTGGTTTGGAATAAGAAAACGTGGTACATACATACAATGGAACACAACACAGCCATAAAGAAGGATAAAAGTATGGACTTTGCAGCAACCTGGATGGGTTTAGGGTGTATAATACTTAGCGATCTATCACAGAAACACACAAACAGTACACATGTTCTCACTCATAAGCAGACCCTGAAGGTTCATCATAAGAAAGGGGCTAGTGGGGCACTGCCTTGAAGGGGGGCACATAACATCATTAAGGGTACCTGATCTCAAACCAGGCAAAGTGGGGACCAAACGGAAACCCAAAGTTTCCCCTGTAAAATGACCACTGACCTATCTAATCCTGAATTGTACCCCACATCTATAAAATAAATCAGCCAATATGTGCTTGTGATTTGGGGCATGTGATCTCTCTTGCCGCTCCTAACGTAATGAAGCCTGGGCTAGCCCGTGGAGATATGCAGCTCAGCCGATGGTCAGGATCTTCTGCCAGACACATTTTGGGAACTACTAGGTCATCCAAGCCCGGTTGACCTCTGCAGCCACCTGAGAGACCCCAGTGAGACCAGAGAGGTGTCCATCTGAGCCCAGCTCCAGGTGCCAGCTCCCAAGGGTGTTTGTTTTTAGACACAACGTTTTGGAGTGGCTTTTAATTTGACAACAGAGAGGTAAAACACAACCCCCACTCGGACCACCTCTATCACCCTCTACAGACAATTCAGCCCCGGTCAATGCTGATGTTTCCCTCTTGAGCTCCCCACTATGAAAACGTCTTCCATTTTGAGTCCTACAACAATCTCAGCAACAAATGTGTGCATGTACTCTGCGTGTGTCTGCATGTGTGTATGCACCTGTACGCATTTACTGTGGAGAGAGAGGTTGAAGACACTCTTCACTTGACGTGTTGACCAAGAAATAATCGTTTGTGTGTCTAACATAAATTAGTACTATTTTTTCCATGTGAAGCTTCACATTCTGTTTTACTTTTCACTTAGCGTGGGTCATAAAATATTCCCCAAATAATCGAACAGTATTATCACGGAAAACATGACGTTCCATTACTAGTTAATTATATAATATGAATTAACTTTTCTTTTTATAATATTTCTCTGTTATTAGAGGCAAAGATTGTTTTCAAGTTTTCCTTATTATAAGCAGCCATCTGAAGAACATATCTTTACATATACATGAGCCCATTTAGGGAGTGATTTTTACCTTATTGACATGAAATTCCCATTCATAAGGGCGTCCTCTGGTTCACTCACCACCCTGTCCTCTAATGCTTTTTTTCTGTAACACTCAAAGTCCTTTAGTCCTGACAGTGTTCTACCATAACTGCTTTCAGTATCTGATGCCTAGCATTGGATTAGTCTGGTCATTTTCGTAATTGTCACCACTCTTTTCTATACGATACGTTTCACCCATCCTATCAGATTGCAGATTTGGTGAGGGCACTGATACCCTACACATTCCCTGCAGTCCCTAATAGTAGTGCTGGTACTACTAACTGTTAACGAGTAGGTCATTTGTCCTGCATTTCCCCAGCGCTACTTTGGGAAAAGAGCATCTTTCTGGCTTTCACCTACTTGCCATGTAGACCCACCTCACGCTTTCTCACAGGATTTTATTTGACTCCTGCAGAGATATTTGATGTTCCAGATATATTAGGAGATTTTGACATCTGCTACAAGCCACTTCCTCAAAAGCTTTGCAAGTATCATTTATGCATTCTCCCTTTTTATTCTTGTAGTTGAATATTTAAAGATGTGTGTTAACCTATGGTTTCCAAACCACACCCTTTGGGAGGAAAATAAATTTGTGACTTAATCCTATACAATTTATTATCAAAACAAACTTTTCTTTTGTGAATTGACTGAATTTTCTTCTTTGGATTATAATAAATTTTGCATAAGATAGTTCAGGAACTTTAGATAAAACCATATAAACTAAGTTTTAAGTTACAAATATGCATATATGCACACATGTGTCTACCATATATGTATCAATATGAAATAAGGGATATTCATTATAGCCTTTGCCAAGTACTTTGCATGTAACAAACTTAGTAAATTTCCTATATTATTCCACATTATTTTAAATAAATTGACTTCTCTTCCCCCACTCCAGTCTTTCCAACTCAATCTGTATTTTTCTTAATGAAATACAGCAATAATATCACTCACTACCAATTGGAGTACTAACCAAACTTTAAAACAACGTTTTTCTGTGTTTATGCAAGCTGCACTTTTCCATGGCTTAATAGAAAAGGTTCAGTGAAAGGTTAAATTAAACAGACATTTTACTTTTCCTCTGTCTAGAAGAAGAGATTCCCCTGAGTAGTAATCTTTGCAAGGAAACAAGTAGAAATAAATGTAAAAATAAAAAGGGATAATTCAGGTTTAAATCACTCATCTATATTTTTACTAACTCTATGAACTCATGAGGTTAAATATGCATTTAGCTACCTCTGATCAAACTGGTTAACCTGGCAAGCAACATTTCTTTTGTTACATTATTAAATTATATTCACTAGGTGTGGTATAGCTCTCCTAATTATCATTATCATTAACTTTTTTATGCCCCAACTATAAATATTGCATTTAGTAAAAAAAAAAAAAAAGAAGAAGAAGCAGACAGTTCAGAGGCAACTGGTATCACTGGAAGATACAGTAATGTGTGTGTTCCTGGTGACAGATCTACTAAGAATTTTCAAGCAAATCTGGCTTCTTCTACCACAGATACCTTTATTTACACAATGCCTTAATTTATTACTTCAATTTATTTGCTGGCCTATTTTATTTGAAGGCTTAGTCTAATTTTAACACTGTCAAGAATAATTCGAAGCGTTTCGGGTAAGTCTGCTTAGGAGAGGGAACCCACGTTAATCTTTTCTGACATTAATAGAATTAGACCTTATTAATTCTGACATGATTCATTTCATATTGTGTAAATACTAAATGCAAGCGTCATGTTCTCATTGAAACAAGTGTTTTACATGCTTCATATACTGCAATTTGAAGCATGAATTGAAAGTGAACCTTGAAAACAACCTGAAATTACTTAAAGCTCGTCAAACTTAGATTGTTACCGCCAAATGGAAAACACCAAATGCTAACAAATAGTGCCCCGTGGAAGTCACTGGAAAGAAGCTGAGCAAATGCTTACACAGCCTGTTGGGTTCTCCAATATGATTCAAGCAGATATACTTCTTAGGTCAAAAAATGAAATAAAATCTTAGTACACGTACACCTGTTTAATGCACATGCATTTTTCGTTTTACATAAGGAGAACTGAAATTCCAGTAAATTAATGTTTGGGTTTTATTCTTGCTTTGTTTTTGTTTACCAGTAGGGAAGACAGTTCGGTATAATGGTTGGGAATGGTGACACCTGGGTATTCTTGGAAGGGGTTAGAAAAATTACAACAAAGCTAGAAATAAACCTGCCTAACAACTCCACTTCTGTGTACCTGAGATCCAACATCATGTGTCCTGTCACTTAAATATTAATGAAAAAAATTAAACAAGGCTATAGATTGTTGTCCTGTCTCTGATAGCTTAGGCAAACTTTTTAAAGCAATGATGGGCACTACCCGCTAACCAGTAGGGCCACGTTTTTACTTCTTTTTCCACTGAGTTGGGCTGATGCCATTGGCTGATTGGCCGGATGATTTAGGACAAACAGTTGGTTGACAATCCTTTGGATAATTTTTAAAGCGTGAGAATGATAGGATTGCATTTTCAGAGGGCATGGTGTATCTACATCGAAGTTGCAGATGTGTGGAAATCGTTTGAACTATTTTATAAGCAGTATAAGATGAAAAGCAAATATGAATATGGGTTTCCTTCAAACGTTAAGTGACTTGATCTCTGATACAAAGGTCTTTTTTTAAGCAGTAGAAAGAACACTAGGTCTTTGTTCTTTTCATTTCTTTTAAGCTTCAATTATTTACTTACCAGAAACATATGGGGAGGATTATTAGACAAAGGTCTCAACTTTCCAGAACAGTTTATTTTGTAGCTGTCAATTGGGGTGTGAATTACACAGCTTAATATAGCACATGAATGACTGAAAGAAAGTGAAAGAATTTGCTACATCTGTACATTTTATGTAATATTCATTGGTAACTGAATTAAAACACCTTATTTAAATTCTTGAAGCATATGCCAAATTAGAGGTTATTTTTTGGAAATCACGCAAGACTGCCTTCTAAGGTATTCATGTACTTAAGATTATTTTTTTTAAATATACCTTAAATCTTTAATATGACCATTACATACGTCAGTGACAACTTCAATTTGCCTTAAGTTGGTGGGAGTATTGATGTTATAATGATGTCAAAATAGCACCAAAGGCAGGGATATTTCACCCCTTAAAAACATGATGTCTAAAATTGTAGATATTGCAAATGACAGAGTTATTTCATTGGGGGAAAAAAATCATTATTTTAAAGCTCAAAGACATTCTAGGGCTCATATCAGCTGAACATCAAACCAGAAAGGCTAAGTGACTTTTCCAAAGCCACACCTCTGGGTCTAATGCCTAGGTCTCATTTTGTCACCTTTTTCTCTACTGTACCATACTGCCTTCATGAAACACATCCAAAAACTAACCTTCAATATTTTAGATCTAGTAAGGGTGATAATACTACGTGTTGAGTACATTTACCTTAAGGTATTTTATTTGTTGGTGTGTTCATTATTAATGTCTTCTTCAATTTTTTTAAGTGCTGGATAATGTCTTTTTTTTCCCTACATTTCTGTATCGATTCTTCTCTTTACACTATAATTTCAAAAAGTCCTAGATTTCCACCACATTTTAGAAAATACTTGATGAAAATGAGGAAGACCATGAATTGTCGTCTTGTTACAGAATTTTAAATGACCCTTTGCAGTACTGGAATATAACTGGAAAGCATAAGTGATTCTGAAACACAGGTTTCCCTATTTTGAACTTGGTTTGTTTTCTCTTAACTTAAAGCTACAAGTCTTTGTGTGGATAATGCTTTCATTTCCCTTGGGAAAGTGCCCAGGAATCAAATGTCTGGGTCATCTGGCCGTTCTGTGTTTAGCTTCTAAGTAACAGATAAATGGTTTTCTCAAGCTGTTGTGCCACGTTATGTGCCCACAGCAGTACAGCAGGGCTGCAATTGTCCATATCCTCATCAACATTCAGTGTGGTCCTGCTAATCTTTGCCATTGCAGTAGGCATGCAGGGGTATTTTAATGTGGTTTTAATTTGTATTTCCATCATGACTAAATATGCTGAACATTGTTTCATGTGTTTATTAGCCATCCAAGTATCTTCCTTGTTGAAAGTTCTGGTCACATCTTTACCCATTTTTTTTTTTGGTCTGTTTCAATGTACGTTCTTTTTGTTATTGAAATGTAAGATTTCTTTATATATTCTAGATGCAAATCTTCTGTTAGATACCTGTTTTACACGTATTTTCTTCTACTCTGTGACTTGCCTTTTAATTTTCTTACCAGAGTCTTCTGATAAGCAAAATTTTTAATTTTTATAAATACATTTCTTCTTTTTTAATTCCTCGTTCATAATTAGGAAATCGTTTCCAAACCCAAGTTCATTACTTTCCCCCTATATTTCCTTTTAGAATTCTTATACTTTTTAGCTCTTACATGTAGACCTATGAATGTTCATAGAAGCTTTGATCAGCAACAACCCGAATGTCCAACAACCCAGACGTCCGACAGCAGATTAAACACCAATTTTATCTTCACAAAATGCAATTCTACTCAAACATTAAAAAGTGAATTACTGATTCATGCGATGAAACAGATGAATCCCAAAATAACTCTGCTGAATGAAAGAAGCTGACAAAAAGAGAGTACACGCTTTACAGGTATCGTTCTGTATGTTATAGGAAGTGCAGGCTTGAGTGACCAGCTGCAGAATCAGGATGGCCTGAGGAGGAGAGAGTGGAGGGCCGGAAAGAAAGCGTGGAAGGGGCTAGAAACGGAGCAGCGGTCCACAGACACTCTCACCGTCACCCTGTCCGTTGCGCCTTTCACAATGTATCTTTCCTTTAATAAATCTACCTTTCTTACTTCGTAAAAAAGCAAACAAACAAGGAACAGCACAGAGAAAGTTGGGGGAAGCAGAAATGCTTGTTATCTTCATAGTGATCCCAGTTTCACACTTTACAGGTGTGCAGCTATGGGATTCTTATTCACTGCATAAATTCGTCATATTTTTAATAAATACATACATTTCCTTCAATCAATCAATAAAGCTTCAATAAAACTGTGACACAATCAAGTTTTAATAAAACTATAAAGCATTAACTATGCACAGATAAACCTTTAACTGAAAATAAAAAAGACAGAACTATTAAAGTCATCTTTAAAGTGAACCCAGTTGCTTTTTAAAAAAATTTGTTTTTTCCTAACTCTTACTATCGTTCCCAGTAAATTGCATTTGTAGAGTCTTTCATACTCAGTGATCTGTCACAGAAACAAAGAACAGAGTAGCACATGTTCTCACTCACAGGTGGGCCCTGAGCCTTTACCATAATACTACAAGAAAGGGGTTGGCAGTAGTGAGACACTGCTGTGGTGGGGGACGGCGGAGAGACACGACATCAATGAGGGTACCTGATCTCAAACTAGGCAGAGTGGAGACCACAGGAGGCCCAAACTTGATCTGTTCAATGTCCACTTGTATACCTAATCCTGAATTGTACCCACATCTTAACAAAAAACAAAAAAACTCAGATTTGAGGGCTTACTGTATTGCAGATTCTATATACTAAATGCTTTCATCTAATTTGTCTCACGTCATAAGGACTATGATGTCTCAAAAAATTATCACCAAAGAGAGTTATTGACTTCATGATCTTAAGTAATTATGAAATCACAGAGCCAGAAATGATAATAATAGAGCTCGTTTCACCATTCACCTCAGACATTTTACTCCCAGTAGGGAGACCCCGTATGAGAAACAGACGATAAAGCAAGATGAGGTTGCTCTGATTTGGAAAATCTTACAGTTGTGGCCGCACTGTAGTTAGCAAGCCCGGCAGTGTGTTTGCCCACCCAAGAAGTCAAACGTGATCAGAGAAGGACAAGTATCCAAAGAGAGCTTGCCTGGACAACCATTTAGATGGGCCCTGCTCGTGAAGAAGGAAAGTTCTGGAGGCAAGATGAGGCTGACAGAGCAGCCCCAGGAGCAGACCATAGGGAAAGGCCACCCACGGAGACTACCACGCTTGGTCAGGAAAACCGTGCCAGGCAGGGTATCGTGTGGGGTTTGCCCACAGCGGCACTGTGAGACCAGCACGCTTTCCAGGGGCTTCAGGGAGAGAACTTCTCAGGGGTGCTGCTGCAAATCAAATGTGGGGCGGGTCGGTGACCCCTGCAGGGTCATTGTCCTACTTCCAGAAATTCTGTTTCTCAAAGTGGAGCGAACCTCAGAAATTTGCAGAGGTAATGGGTGTTGGTGATGACCTTCTGGATTCAGATGGGAGTGTCTTCAGATTACAACTACAAGGTGTAGGACCCTTCAAGCCAGGGTCACGTGAAATCTATGGGTCAAAATTAAATAGGCTCAAATGCAATTAGGGTAGGAGTGGCAAGAGGCAGTGACTACGGTATCATTATGTCTTTAGTGATGAAAAATAAATAAGGCACAGGAAAGAGTATCGAAAAGTTTTTGTTTTGTTTTTTAATGACAGTCTATTTATTGAAATGTTGAGACCACCAACCCTCTTATTCTATCTGGCTCTAAAAACACGGGCAATTTTGAGCACACCCCAACCCTCTACCCACCTCACCTAACGTCAGAAATTGGAAAAGCTGCAATCTAAAATAAAAGATCCATTGTTTTTAACTTTTACTGAAAGATAAGGGATGGAAGGGTCAGAATTTTGTCGTTTCAAATATTGAATGAGATAGCATCATAACTAGTATGCTACGCTGGTAAAACCAAACTTGCATGCTTTACTCCACCTTTCAAGCTTTTACTGATTCATTTTTAAAAATTCAAACATAGAAAAGTATTTAACGGACTGCCTTCCTCCCTACATCTTATTTTCAATAAACTACATTTAGAAGTTTTTTTCTTTCAATTTGTAGTTCCATCTCTTACATAAATCAAGGCTCTGCTGTGCAAAATAAGTTAATCAACAAAAATACTACTAATAAAAGCACTCTTGCACATGGCTTTGAGATACAAAATATAACTTGTACACCACACAGTGACTAAATTCTAGGACCACAGGGTACCCACTGGGAGGGTCAATGTATAAGATACAAGGATACACACCACCCATGAGTAACGACTACTTTCTAAATAAGTATGGTGATCAAATGGCAAATGTGACTAGACCCAGGCAGATCCCGGAGGCCTTCAAGGAGGAGGTGAAATGGAGCCAGGCCGCAGAGGTTGGGCAGAAGCAGTTTCGGCAGAGAGCAAGGTAGAGCCTTTGCTGGGGAGCCCGAGAGGAAAACAGGCACTGGTTGTTCCAGTATTTAAGGCAAAGGACGCCGATGTGGGCTACATAATTGTCTCGATTTCTCAGCAGCTGGTATCTGTCTCCGTAGCTGATGGAATTGGAGGCTTCATCGAGTTAATGTTTTAATTTAAATGTTAATCTCAAATCATATCTCAGTTCTTTGAATTACAAACCAGAGCCACGTTATATTGGTTAACAAGAGTGACCTTGATTCTGGCTCTGTCCTAACTTGAGGAGTTTTTCTAGTACAAAGTAAGAACTTAAAAAAAAAAAAAAGACAAAAAGACCAAACTCCAGTATCACATTGTCACAAAACTGCAAAAGTTAGATTTCAGAATGGAAAATTCTTAAACCGCGCTTAAGTTTATCCAATACCTGCACTGTCCCATGTAAACATACGATCTGTGTCATCACACAGGCTGGCCTGGACCTTGATGTGATAAAAACTATGAATTCTGGAAAATACGGTAACGCCATAGTCAGCACTTTAGAACAAGGCAGAAGGAAGGAGAGAACCAAAACGAAAACGCTACGATCAGTGCTGGGGAGAGGCCATGGAGGCTTCTGGGTCAATCCTTCTGACTCGTCTCTGGCGAAAATGTATCCAACAACGTTCTTCAATAGGTGAGTGTTTTTCTAAGTTTCACAAAGGAAAAAAATGTCCACTGGGCAAGACATCTTGGCTTTAGAGGCTAGTTTGTCAGAAGGTATAAATGGCTCTGGCCTTGGGGGGGAGGGTTAAGGGTGGTGTCTGATGGAGGTCCCCTTTTTTCTGCGAGTTTGTAGTGGTGGAGGGAGGGTACCCGCCGCCGTGGCTGGTGAAAGATGTGGATGATCACTCAGATCTATGCTTGGTCAGCACAGATGAGAGAATGCGCAAAACTCCTGTCTGTAAATGCATTCAGGGAATATTGCTGGAAAGGAAGATGCTGAGGTCTCCCTTAAAAAAAAAAAAACAAGCCGGGCTTGGCGGCTCAGCCTGTAATCCCGCCCCTTGGGAGGCTGAGGTGAGTGGATTGCCTGAGCCCGTGGGTTCGAGACCCACCTGGGCAACTTGGCAAGACCTCATCTCTACAATCAATCAAAAAAAAAATTAACCGGGCGTGGTAGCGCACGCCTGTAGTTCCAGCTACTTGGAAGGCCGAGGCGGAAGGATCGCCAGAGCCCAGCAGGTCGAGGCCGCGGTGGCCGGGAGCGACCACAGCACTCCAGTCTGGGCGACAGAGTGAGACTCCAACTCAAAAAAAAAAAAAGAAAAAAAAAAAAGCCTTGGTGGCTCATCCTTGTAATCCCAACACCTTGGGAGGTCAAAACGGGAGGATCTCCTGAGCCCAGGAGTTTGAGACCAGAGCCCCAGCCTGGGTAACATAGCTAGACCTCATCTCTACAAAGAGTACAAAAATCGGCCAGGCCTGGTGGCTCATTCCTGGAGTCCCAGCTACTCAGGAGGCTGAGGTAGAAGGATCAACCTCAGCCCAGGAGGTTGAGGATGTGGTGAGACAGATCGCGCCACCGCACTGTCGCCTGAATGAGAGTTTGAGACCCTGACTCAAACAAAAAAAAAAAGAAAAAGAAAAAGCCTTAAAAGTCAAGCATGGGCCACATTAAATATGAATGATAATAGAGCCCATGGCTCAATGACCTCTCTGTGCGACGACTTTTATCATTCACCCTGCCCCTGTTCGCTTTTGCTTTCACATGAGGACAAAAGCTCATCGGAGGAGATGAAATTGCTGGAGATGGTTGTGAGGACACAAAATGATGTGAGCATCCATTTAGTATTTGTATCTGAGTGACCTTTTGTTTCTGAATGTTCTTTAGTTTCTCCTGAATCTTCTGGAAATTATAACTCCAGAGAGAGAGAGCGCTACACAAAATGTGTGATATTTGGAACAGATAAATTAATGTTAATAAATTTTTATCTACTTAATGTTAGTTGGACAACTCAGATAACAGATGAGTCTTTTAGAGACGCTGGGGTTTGGCTCGGTAAAAGCGAAGTTAATCCTAAATACTGAATGTCCACGTAGATTTGTTCACAAAGAGGTATATTAAAAGAGGAAATATTATGGAAGATAAAATCAGAGAAACCCAAAGCAAATGTTTCATGAAACATCATTCCTACCAAGGAATTCTATCTCCAGTATCTTAGAAACAAGTAAGACAGATGTCTGGCTTTAGAGTATTCTTGCTTTTGTCTCTGCCTTGCTCTTGACTGTCTTTCGCACGCTACTATGAACAGTTTGTATTTTCTATTTGGAGAGTGATTTCACTTTCATGACTACTTTCCAGCAACGTTAGGAAGTTATTGTCCTGATTATAGATGCAGAAGCAGCCGTTGAGAGTGATCACATGACTTTTTGAGGGTCGCGCAGCCAGTGCCGAAGACAGCCGGCGAGGGATCTCAGGTTTCCTGTCAACACTTTCAATCTTCTTTAGTCTTCCTGTGAGAGATCACAGGACCAGAGATAAACGAATCCTTAGCACACGGAATGGGTGATTCATTGTGAGTTGGGAATACAAAAAGTTTAGGTTACCACAAGTGCATCCTTCTTTGTAACGACAATATCTGATGTACCCTAGAGGCTGTCTTTAGTTGTGTTTCCTCTGAAACTGACCTCGATCCAAGGATTTCAGTGCCAAGGGTTCACATGCCTGGAAGTCATAGGAAGCACTATTGGGGGAGCAAGAATAAGTCAAGAATGGGAGAAAATCAAGTAAGGTTGGCTACTGAGTAGATTACTTCTGTGGGTCACTGTACTCAGTCCTCTCTGGCATCCAGGAAATGGTGTGGACCATCTGAATTATTCCACCCCAAAAGCAAGGAAGCTGGGGTATTTTTATTTCAAGTCCCAACTGCCATGCCCAACCTATCAGATCTCTTCTGGATGCTTGAACATGCCAGCAGCTCCCCAGAGTGGGCCCAGAGGAAGACCCTGGGCACCAGTATAGTGGGGCATGCCAGGACACACATGGGCTGTGCCACCCAGATCGTCTTTTGCAGATGCCACTGAAAATGGGCTGGTATGGTTCTAGCCCAGGTCACACACTGAAGTATTTTCTTCAAAGGACAATGTGATCCCTCACATGGAATTGTTTTCCAAACCCTAATAAAGCCAAGAGTGCTTGGATGTACACCTGTTGGCTTGAGTATCTATCTCTTCTGACTCTGACAAGTAACCAGAGCACTGACCACTCTACAGGGGGGCTTGCGGGGTAGGGAGCGTACTGACCTCATCAGGAAAAAGAGTGTCAGGCAGGAGCTCAGCTTGCATGGAGTTTTGAGGAGCAGTGTCCAGAAGAAAGCTTTCCTTGGAACAAAAAATGTATGTTGGGACAAAGCAGAAGTGGCAGTTAGGAAGACTTGCTGGGCTTCCAATGGAGACTAAGAAACCTGAATCTGTCCTCTTTTCTTTTCTTTTCTTTTCTTCTCTTGTCTTTTTTGAGTCAAAGTCTCACTCTGTCACCTAGGCTGGAGTGCAGGGGCAGCCTCAACCTGCTGGGCTCAGGTGATCCTTCCACCCCAGCCTTTCATGTAGCTGGAACCACAGGCATGCGCTACTACACCTGGCTAATTTTTTGATTTATTGTAGAGACAAGGTCTCACCAAGTTGCCCAGGCGGGTCTCAAACCCCTGAGCTCAGGCAATCCCCTCGCCTCCGCTTCCCAAAGTGCTGGGATGACAGGCGTGAGCCACCGCGCCTAGCACCTTCTAACAATAGAGCACCGAGGAAAACTTCTGCTGCAGAGTGAGAATCTTAGAGAAAACATGGAGGATGTGTCCTGCTACAATGTCGAGTGACTCAGGAAAAGGAGGTATGGAGAGGAAGGATCATCATGTCACTCTCAGTCCCATGTTATGGTTTTATTGTTTAGATAAAGCCAAATGAACATTACTGCACTGTCCTTACACAAGCAGCTGTGATGACAGCAAAGGGGTGCAGAGCTTCAGTAGCTGCAAATAATGATACATAAATAACGAACATCAAAAGCATCGATTTAACTTAAAAAGGGCAAGCGTGAAGATACCCTCTGAAGATAAATTTTGACTCCAGCTTTAGAGGAATCTGAACTTCATGGACAGTGAGAGGGAGGATGACGTGTGAAATTCTTTTTTTTTTTTTTTTAGTGAGAAAGTAGGATTTGTCGAGAGGACAGAAAAGTTCCCACAGTGGGAGGGGACCCACAGAGGTTAACCCGTGAAATTCTTTGAATAAAAATTTATTGATTTAAAATAATAATATGTGAAAACAAGTTATCAAAGCAAAGATATAATTAAAAATAAATTAGTATAAGCAGTGCTAAAATTTTGAATTTTCTTGGGTCTATGTGGAACAAATATTCCTTTGATCCAAGATCCTTGCTGAAGACTTGTGAATATTCACGTGAATGTAGGAATTTAGGTACCAAAAAACTATCATGCAAATTATCGAATAACAGTGTTTTGTACAAAGTCATTTCTTTATAACATTGATGAGAAAAAAAAAAATCAATTGCCAGCCGGTGCCACTGTCTGTGTGGAGTTTGTGAAGTTTATGTGCTCTCCCTGTGTCTGTGTGGGCTCTCTGAAGGTATGCCAGTTCCTCCCAGGTTAGGTGAATTGGCATGTCTGCACAATCCTGGTGTGAGTGGGCATAGGTGCTTGGGTGAATGCACCCTGTGTTGGGAGGTCATCCTAGCCAGGTTAACCGGGAACTGGAAAATAATTATCCTGCCCGTTTTTATTAGTCTTTCTTAAATATATGTGTAACTCACATTGGCTTTCATTTTTAATATTAAAACTGCTTTGGACTTTAGTTAGAAGCTTGGTGATGTTTTTGCAACCAGAAGTAGGCCATTGGAGCTAAAATCTTTCTACCAATTAGCCCTTGGTCAACTTGGTGGTGTCCTTTCACTGAAAGTCAGTGTTTCCAAGAACCACTTGATGCCATAAAGTGAGGACATAATGTATTTCTCCCTGGAACCAAGAGCAACATTGGTGGAAAATCTAAACACCCAAGTAATAATAATAATGATAACTCCCATAATCTAACATAAATAGCAGAAGAGGCAGAGCACACAGCATCTCCACTAATAAGAATGAGGTCTTATTGTGGAGACTCTGGAAACAAGTTACTCTGAGACATCGACGTCCATGTGCAATGGTTTAATCCATTTTATCTACTATTCGTAATGAGCTATTTTTTGGAAAAAAAAATTATAATCAGTTGGAAATTGAGAAGATTAGATTTATTGTGTATGAAAAAATGGTGATTTTTCATGACTTAAGAGAACATCCTATAATAAAATGTGGTCCATATACACAATGGAATATTATGCAGCCATAAAGAAGGACAAATATTTGGACTTTGCGGCAACCTGGATGGATTTGGAGTCGATCATACTCAGTGATTTATCACAAAAACAAAGAACAGAGTTCCATATGTTCTCACTCATAAGAGGACCTTGAGCAATTGTAATGCTATAGGAAAGCGACTGGCAATAATGGGAAACCGTCCGTGGGGGGGCGGGGGGTGGAATTGGCAGTTGAGGGAAACTGCTAGGGGACGGAGGGGCATACCTCATCAACAGGAGTACCTGCATGGTCAGTGTTTGTATACCTAACCCAGAATTGTACCCCACATCTTTATAATAAAATTTTTTTTAAAAAAGAGACTTTAAAAAAGAGAGAGGACATCCTAGCCGCACCTTTTAACAGACTATTAATAAATTCTGCCACAATAAAAACATGATCCCTTTCAGCTGGACTCAAAGACCTGGAAGCAGTTCAGTAGCTCTGCGGATGCGTTTGGATAGTTGCAGCTGTCTTCCATCTAATTGTTTTCTGTTCTTGCCGATTGTTCCAGACTTACATCCTGAAATGTCAACTATAGGAATGGGTCACTCTCGACGCCACTTTCAGACAACGCAGGTGCCAATGAACTTAAAAATATCATTCCTGAGTGTTTTTTTAATCAATAAACTGAGAACATGGACTTGGCAGGGCTACATACTTGAGTGAGCAGACTGCAGTAATTATTTATCCATTCAATTATTACACAGATTATTTTTCTTCTATTTTCTGAATGTTTGTTCCTGTAGTCGGCGTGTAGCAGTTCCTGATAACAATGTAAAAACCAACTTACTTGTGCACATTGTATTATCTGACTATATTAGCCATGAGCTCTAGAGAGAGGGTTTTAACAAATATTAGGGTTTATATAGATATATAAGAAATACCTTAAAATGCTAACAGTATTCATATGGCCCTCAGATGGCTTAATCAGTAAAAGAGACAGTATGCCACTTACAAGTACATAGCTAGTTGTACTAAAACAAACGCAATTGCTTACATATTGAAAATAACTCTTAAGAATAAAATAGTGAATAAGAAATGAAAAGAAGGCTGGGCACAGTGGCTCACACTTGTAATCCCAGCACTTTGGGAGGCCAAGGCAGGAGGATTGCTTGAGCCCAGGAGTTTCACACAGCCTGGACAACATAGCAAGAACCCATCTCTACAAAAAATAAACAAAAATCAGTCAGGTATGGTGGCGCGTTCCTGTAGTCCCAGCTACTCAGGAGACTGAGGCAGAAAGATTGCTTGAGCCCAGGAGGTTGAGGATATGGTGAGCCTTGATTGTGCCAATGCACTCCAGCCTGGGTGACAGAGTGAGACCCTGACTCAAAAATTTAAAAAAAGAGAAAGAAAGGAGAAGGAAAGACGGAAGGAAGGAAAAGAAAAGAAAAACTTAGTCAACACTCTAATTTAGACCTAATCTCAGTGCATTCCAACTGGTGTAGTTTCATCGAACCCATCTAAAAAGCAGGTAATTCTTCCAGAATCATATTCTTTCATCATCTGTCTCACTATTACTGGACGGTTCTCTGAAATTGGCTTTGAAAATTGTGTGTTTTCCATGTACAGAATATGTCTGAGACTGTGTGTTTGCAAAAATGTCCAGTGGGTCCAGTGTACATGCCCACCACCCATGGCCCCTGATGCCTGCACTATGGCTGACTCATCTCTCAACCATTCCGCTGTCTCGGCCTCCAGGGATACTTGGGTTTCTACACCATTCCCCTATGCCAGCCATGGGGAGAGCCAGTCAAAACTCCAGCACAAGGATGTCCAAGAGGCCAGGTCATGCCACTGAGGCCCACAAAGAAACTCCCCGCCATGCTGTCTCCTTTGAACATCAAGTGGCAGGAGATGGAAGAAGACAGCAGGTAGATTTTTTGCCCCTTCCTGTCCCCTCATCCTGGGCCAGCCCCGAGGTAAGGTAGGCCGCAGCGCGTTGACCTTGCCACATCTTCCTGAAACAAGTCTGCCCTTCTCAGGGTTACCTTCCTAAGGATTACTGCCCCTTGATTTAAAAATGAGAGCTCATATTTAAATGGTGTTATCTTTAAATGGCTTCTCACAGAAACAGTAAAGTTGGAGTATATTGACGACTGCCGTCTGATTAAAAAAAAGAGTATAAAAAAGTATCTCCGTCACATCTCTAAACATCTTTAATTCTCCAACGTTAGTAAATGTCAAGTGATTGTTACTTCTTCCACCCCATGATTCAAGAGTCACAGAAACAAGGCAACCAGGTTGCAGGCTTCTTCAGCAAAGCGTCCAAAGGCTGAGATGTTCCCTCGTCAGACTCCGCCCATTTAGCCCTGGGGCCAGGACAACTGCAGGGCAAAAGCAAAATGCAGAACCCCTTGTCCAAAGGCAAGAAAATTGTGTTCTTAAAGGTGCTAAATAAAGAACAAAATCATGAACTTCACAGCATTAGTAATAGTAATTTAATCACTATTAATTAAATAGTAATTCTTCAGAGAGGATTTTCTTCAACATCTTATTAATGTTAACATCACTATCACATAGCAGTTTTGGTATCTGATATTTCTTTATTTCTACCTTCACCTCCCCCAACAAATCCCACTCCTGTAAATTGTATGGGAGCAGGAACCTTGTTCATCTGGTTCATCACAATTTCCAGAACCTAAAAGAGTGCCTGGAAAAGGCAGCTTACAACAATGTGGATGAGAAAACAAACAAATGTATCATTTTAGGTAGGAGTTTACTAAATTCAAAGAGGACCAAAGTGTCTCCTAAAAGTGAAGTCATATAAAGTGTCAGTATTTCCATTATAATTGATAAAGTATTAGCCATCCATTTGAGCATCTATTGAGCTCAGCCCTGGAAACAGAGATGAGTAACAAAGGAACCCCTTCCATAGAGTTTCAGCTCCTTTAGAACTTGTCTAGTAGGTTTTTCGATTTTCTCTAGAAACACCCTTCCTTGTACTTATAAATGAGAAGATAGATACATTTAAAGTCATTCAGAATCATACAAATTTCCATTGTATTGGCCCCTTGGAGGAATTTTATAGGCAAATCAAATGAACATAGACTTTATTGCTAAGGCAATGTTGTATTTGCAATGGTTAGTTTTAGTTTTTCTTTTTTAAAAAACATATTAAATAAAAAAGGCCCATGGAAATATTCTGAACTAACATCCAAAGTAAAATAATTCAGTATTTTTTTTTTAGAAATATAGATGTATTGAGATCAATATATTGTACCATCTTGAACTTTAGATAATCCACTTTTAAATTATGCTGCAATAGGAATAATTCTAAATAAAAAGGAATTTGGTAGAGTGAAACACTTGCCTTTAATAGTTACGGGGCTTTATTAATTACCTAATTTGGTATACATTTTATATAAGTCAAAAATTTTCAGTTGAGTTTATAATGTGTGCTGAAATTTAGAATAGATGCCATTAAATTTTAAGCTTATTTAAAAGCAAAATTTAGCTATTTGGATTTTATATAATTTATTTATAAATATTTCCGTTGTATGTTTAAAATGTTTTATAAGTTTAAAGCAGGAGTCAGGAAAGTTTGTCTTGAAGGGCCATACAGTAAATGTTTTAGGTTCTGTGGGCCAAAAGGCAAATTTGAGATTATCATATAGGTACTTAGTCATTTCAAATTAACCACTTAAAAATATAAAAACATTTTTAGCTTACTGGCAATTAAAAAAAAAAAGGTTGGCTATATTTGGTCTGTGGGCTATAGTTTGCAGACCCCAAGTACAGGGAAAATTTTAAAGATCAGAACTCTTTATTATAAAATGTCATCCTGAATTTGTCTATTTCACAAAAATAGTGATTTAAATCAATTTTTCAAAGGTTAATGAGTATATTAATTAATATAGCTAAACATTCTTGATTTTTCTATTTTTAGACATATTAAAAACAATTTATCATTGTAACTAATGGCTTAAATTGCTTACCTGGCTTGTAATGTAACACTTTGTTGGTGTAGATTTACCACATGTCCTCCACCAAAGAGAGCTGTAAGATGGTAATTATCCTAGAAGTACATGTGGAAAAGGACATGGAAGAAAAATAGTTTATATCATTAGTATAATTAGGTAGAAACCTAAAAACTAACTCTATAGTCATTACTATAGTAATCTAAATGCCACCAAATCCTTTTTTTTTTTTTTTTGAGTTGGAGTCTCACTCTGTCACCCAGACCCGTGGCCCGCTCCCGGCCACCGCAGCCTCGACCTGCTGGGCTCTGGCGATCCTTCCGCCTCAGCTTTCCAAGTAGCTGGAACTACAGGCGCGCACTACCACACCCTGCTAGTTTTTGATTTATTGTAGAGATGAGGTCTTGCCAAGTTGCACAGGCGGGTCTCGAACCCGCGGGCTCAGGCAATCCACTCACCTCAGCCTCTCAAAGCGCAGGATTACAGGCTGAGCCACCAAATCTTGATGCCATGGATAGCCAATACTAACGTAAAAGGACAGCGTGACCTTGAAGTGGAAGAGTGTATGGCTTTCATATAGTGAGTAATTCCGCGTTAAACTTGCAGTCTACAGTGACTAGTTCTGTCAATTCCAAATCCAGTGCCTAGAGTGGGGCTCCACGGTTGCTGGAGATAATTCTCTAGCCATTCTGTCACCATCGTCTACAAATACACACTAAAGTTTCTTAACATAGCTAATTAAAACTTGGAATAAGCATGGAAGGAATCCTATATGCTATGCATAAACAACTAAAGCACAATTTGGGGACAAAATAATACACCAGGAAATAAGACCAATGAACAAACTTAACTCGGAATGTAAAAATTGGAGCAAGGTGGTAGGTGGTTCCTGAGACTGCTTTGTGCCACATCTAGTGTCACCATTATAACCAAGAAGAAGTCAGGGAATGGACTGGTGGCTTAGACCAGTCTTTTAGGCCTAAAACCTGAATTGTGGTAATATATTCAGGGCATATATCTTTGAAAGGGGATAATAAACTGTATTTAGAAAGTAATAATACCCACATATAACATGTTTGCAACTTTAAACGTTAAATTAGTAGCACATATACCATATTCAGATTTCCCTCCCATTGCTTATTACCAAATTTTTAAAAAAATTCCATTCATATCTTTAAGGAGATTTACAGTTGAGATTAAAGACTTTCAAAAGGTTCTTGTTACTGGAACATAAAACACTTCTGTGTTTTTATAGCGCTATGGAACTGATAACTGGTAACTTTTCCATTGTTTATTCTAACAAGCTTTGTTTGAATATGAACTAATGGTATGTTCCTAATGTCATCACCATAAATAAAGTTACAGAGAAATAAGCAAATGTAATTCATAGGAATTCACTTTTTGAGAATATTTTCATACATTCAGTTTGATTTTCATATGTTGCTTATGAAGATCTGCAATGTTCTCTGAAAACTGAAAGAAGTCTCTGAAAAAGAAGTGGGCAAATGGATATTGGAAACACGTGGAACTAGTAGTTTTAACAGTATTAGGATTTTGCAATTATGAACTTGAATTTACTGTCAAAGGACCATAGATAGATATATATAGCTAAAAACTTTAACTTACCTGTCATTGTATAATAGAATAAATTTTGACCTGTAATTACCATATATTTCCACAAGATGGACATCCTGATGTTAGATTTTTGTTTTTTCCTTTCAATTGTCCAAAAATTACTTAGGTGATATTTTAAATCCCCTTAAATTTTTTAAAATACACTTTTTACAAGTCATACAATGTAATATTCCACCCACTACATTAGCTCAAAACTTAATGAATGTTCCTAGAAGGGATTTAACGTCCTCTCACAAAATTACCAAGGTTAATTTTCTTAAAACAGTTAAACTCCTTAAAACAATTTAAATATCCATTGTTACTTTAATATTTTCTGAAAACAGGAGCAAATGATTTGTAAAGTTATTGCATAAAAACCTCATTATTGAATACTATTAGTGAAGAATTTTGATAATTCATATACTTTCTGTCATTGAGTAAGAAAACAGAAGTCATTTTTTCTAAGTCTTTAGACTCTTAAGTACAAAACCTTTTCTTCAAATATATAAACATATGCAAATTTGTATACATATGCCTGTATATCACGAGTATCATGATTTATGAATTGCTTTTTAGTTTTATTCCAACTAGCTTGAGAGATTTGAGATGTAACGTGCAGATGCAGAGTAAATATACTTGATTCACAGTTTTAGTTTCTCTCTTAACCCTCATAATACCTAATAACATGAAATATGGAAGTACAGTTTAGAGTAATAGTTTATGATTAATAAAAACATCATGGTAGAAATAAGATACTATTGCCAAAAATTGTGATTAACATGAAAATCAGCTGGTTTTAGGATATCTTAGAACCTCTGAGTCTGAACCAATCCAGCCCCTCCTTTGGGTATCCTGCACTTTACTTTTTTAATTCTATTACCTATTGTTATCCATTAATTATGGAACTTTACTTGGACAAAAAACTAATATTTTGTCATCTGCCAGATCATTTTTAACCACAGGCTCTGTTTGGTTCTTTGCTAAGCAGTACGGATCTTTTCTTTGGGAGCCAGGATGGTTTCTAGAACAGTAGCATCTTTTCCTTTTGTTTCATAGTAAGTATATTGATATTTCAATGTGAGTGAGACTGAAATCTTAGTTTTACCTAATTTGGGCTCCAATAAATATTTTAACATGAATAAAATATAAAGATAGGAGCTACTAATATATAGCTTAAAAGAAGAAAGAAATTGAAGTTTTTTAGTATTGACTGGCCAAAAATAATGGGTTACGAATAACATAGGTTACATATAATATATATACACCTATATCTTAAATTTTTATGAATTAAATAACTGAATTCTAGTTAGAAAGGATTTAGATAACTCATTTCACAGACAAACTGAGGGTCGGAGAAGTCAGGTGATTCACAGAAGGGTACAGAGCAAGTAAGGTGGAACTGGGATTTTTCTACCATAGAATAATCTCTTACAAAAAACTATAATTCAACTAATAATGTGTTTGCTAGTGTTTAGGACTGATCACAAGTCCCTTCAGACAAAGTGTTACCACAGTATTAAGTAGTTTCTGTGGTCAACTGACTTCCTTCTTCCTTATAAAGAAGTCGAAAAGGAAAGATAGTGAAAAGCAATGAGGTAGCATAAGTGAAAAGACGTCCTAGAGGACACTCAGTTGCTCCAGGAGCTATCTGGCAAGCATACCAGTAGCCAGGCTACTTAAACATTTATTGGATCCAACATTTATTGGACATCTAGAATGTGCTGAGCACGTGCCAACATTTTGGCTTATCTTATTTAGACATGACAGCTTTGTTGTGAGAGAGGTACTATCATCCTATAGAGAAAATAAGTAACTTGCTGAATAGTGCCGAGCCTGGACTTGAGCAGTTTCTGCAACTCTGAAAGTCGCGCTCCAAGCCCCTGTGCTTCCTGCCTCACCAGTGTACAAGGAGGGAGGGATAAAGGAAGGTTCATCTCTGTAAGGACACTTATTCAAAAGCCAAGTAAAAATATTTTTCAGGGAACATTTATTGTTATTAAGTTTGTCTCCCACTTTGTGCCAAGATTAATTTTCACCTTGGTGTTGGGGTAAATTTCTTCTCTTTATAATTTCCCCTTCACTTAAATCTTTGTCTCTTATAGCAGTGTTTTTACTAATGTTTGCAAAGTTAAACTTAAAAATCCTCTTAAAGAGGACACACTTCATTTTGATAGAATTTTTCAACAAGTTATTGCTTATTTCTAGGTTAAATGCTGTCAATACTCCTTGATACATAAATTTAACTTTAAAAAGATCACTTGATTTCCCAAGGCACAAACAACATATACTAACAGAATTTACAAACAAAACACATAAAAAGTTGGTATTTTCTTTCATGTGTTTGGATTCTGATGGTTCAAAAGTAAAAACTGACTTGTTTCACAGATCCCTGTTCTAAGAGATCACTCATCCCAACACCAAGAAAATGTAAAGCCCAGGTTAATTTCCTGCAATAAGCAGTCATTTAATTAAAGAACAAAATTAACAGGAGTCAAAATGTTGCAGCTGTATTTTTTGTTAGACATTATATAAAAAAGGAAAAAGTATAATACAGTAACTCATTTTGTATAACATGAACTTAAAGAGTTTCCAAATTAATTGTGATCAGGATAAAAACGTCTTTTCAACATAATACTGAATGAGACTGTGTCACATGTCCCTCATGTCAGAGGCCTGGGAATGGTGGGCCTGCACATGCACGTCGCCCATCCTCCCTTATGCTGCAGAACTGTGAAACAAGGCTGAAAGGCAAACAGTAGTTTTCTTCTGGTAGAGTCACAAATGGGTCTTAACTGGCCCCAACAGTTCACATTCCTTAGACACCAAGGAAAGAAGTGTGTGTCCTCTGGTTACTCCTCTTGCAGGTAAATGTGGCCAAGATTGCACCTGTGTGTGTGATCCTGCTCTTCTCACAAACACAGCAGGTAGTCTTGAGCTGAACTTCAGGAAAGTTCCCTGATGAATGTTCAGTGTTGGTATCAAAAAATTAAACACAAATTCTTCTCAGAAGAAAATCTCTATGGCCTGTGGAATCTAGAGATTATAAAAAGAGACAGACTTTAAGGTTATATATTTCTGACAGTTAAAACAGCCAAAAACCTTTCACAAATTAATGTGCTGCTATTAAGCTTTTGAGCAGTTCCATATGCAAAACATGAGGCTAGAGCTGCTCTGGTTAAAATAGTGTAGAGCCTCAAAGGGTTCCTAATTCCCAGGACCCACTTGGACCCCAACATGTATAATACTATATGCCGAATTCTTAGGACTACCTAGAATTAGTTTAAGCCCTTGAAATACATAGAAGAGCCAGGGCCTTGGTAAATCAACAGAAGTAATGAATTAGTTAATATGTTCATGGTAACATTTCATACCCTCAAGAAAATCTCATAACTAAAAATATTGTTCTGACTCTTAAATTGATATGAAGTGCTAAAATGTGGTATAAAGATCTTATATCTTTATGTTCAAGTATTGAGCTCACTCTAAAAAAAAAACCTGTCATCTAGAAAAGTTTCCAAGAATTTGGGAGAGAAGATAAACATCTTTTTTTATTTTACTTATTTATTTATTTACTTATTTATTTATTTATTTCACTCTGTGCCCAGGCTGGAGTGCAGTGGCATGAGCATCTTTTAAAATAATGTATAATAGGAAAATGTATTGAATTGAGGTTTCTATGCATAGAATATGTAGTCATATCCTATTTCTTTAAAACAGAATGAACATTTAAAATATGCATGTTTCACTGGAAATATTTTTCCAAAATATTCATATGACTCATTCAAAATAATCAAAACTAAAATGATCTATTTCTCCCCCAAAAGTATGTTAGTCATGGGAGGAAATCTTTAAAAATAGTAAAAACAGACTATTAGCATAATTTTCTCCTGTCCTTCCAATCTCCCCTTCCTCTGTGATATATTCATCCAAAAAGTATTGGGTAAAATGGAATTCTACTGTGTCTAGTTTCTGTTCCATGGCCACACTGGGCTTATAGAGTAAATCTTATTTTAAATAACAATTGTAGTGGCCACTCTGTGACAAACAAAAGGAAAGGAATCCATTATTCTAGTTTAAGGCAGTATCTATATGCAGGCTTTCCCTCCTCTTTGTGTTTGGGGCTTGAGCATCTTCAGATAAAAGGAGAGAGGACAGAATAATGTAGTTAAAGGCTGCTTACATCAGCCTTTGGAAATAGAGGTGTGTGAGAATTTCAAATAATTACTACTAGGTCATGGCCATGAAAAAGGAGAGGAATACTGAAATAATATACAGTTCAATAAGTAAAAGAGAAGTAAATGTCTTCCCAACTTTGTCATTACCAAGAAGTTCATTGCCATCTCTTGCATATGGTAGCATGGAAAGAGAATGTACCGACCCTAATAGGAAAAGTCTTGATTATGGAAGAATCAGCCAATATATTCCCAATGGGATATAGGCTCCATGAAGAAGGGAGTCTCCTTTTTCATGTGTGATTAATAATTTAAATAAGATATGAAAAAGTGAATGGGAAGGGGAAGAATAATTTCACAGCAATCTATTAAGCATAAATAAAGTGGTGAGTTCTATACATTGGAGGAATTCTGAATATTAGAGGGGGCATTAAATACATGGGAAATTACTTTCATTGCTTTGAGACTAATTTTCTTAAATATATATTAACTACTTAAATAAACCAATGCCTGTGTAATACTCTTCTCATATATATCACCTTTCACCAAGCCCTATAAAACTCATGAGGGCAGACAGCATTTTTAATTGAGGTAGATTCTGTTTGTTTAATACAGTTCTCTGCTGAAATGATGAATTTGTTTAGTAGTATAGTTCTTTATGGCATGTATGTGTGTGTGTTCAAAATAATTACAAGTATCATGAAATTCATACAAACAGAAATCTGACCTTGTCAAATGCTTGCTTGATGCATGTACCTCCATTTCATTACTTTTGTATTCATTTAATTCTTTACGAATTGCGGCCTAAAATTTAAAAACAATACATTGCTTTTCAGGACATTAAAAGTTAAACATAGAAATTAGTATCATGTTTATAAATTAATAACCACTTCTAATACTTGTTGATTCTATTATTTTGTAATACATGGCAATAAAAATAAAACATTTTTTGTTCGGCATTAAGACTGTCTTACTCATTTTTGTAGTCCTATCAAACTACTATGTAGCCAGTATTCTGGAAGTCTCTTCAAATTTATTTTTTATTGATATATATTTGTACATATTTATGGGGTATATGTGATATTCTGTTATATGCATAGACTATGTAACGATCAAGTCAGGGTTTGAGGGATGTCTATCACTCAGATATTTATCATTTCTCTGTCTGTGTTGGGAACATTTCAAGTCCTCTCTTCTCTAGATATTTTGAAATATAGAATACGTTGTTGTTAACTATAGTCACCATACTCTGCTATCAAACATTAGGATTTACTCCCATCTAACTGCATGTTTCTACCCATTAACCAACATTTCTCTCTCCTGCCCCTGCCAACCACACACCTTTTCAGCCTCTGTCTACTTTCTGTCTCCATGAGATCAACTTTCTTAGCTCCCACATATAAGTGAGAATGTATAATATTTGTCTTTCTGGACCTGGCTAATTTTACTTAACATAATAACCTCCAGTTCCAACCATATTGTCATAAATGAAAAGACTTTTTTCTTTTTAAAGGTGGAATAATATATATACTATATTTTGTTTATCCATTCACGGACACTTGGATGATTCCATATCTTGTCTATTGTTAACACTCCAGTGAACAAAGGAGTGCAGATATCTCTTTGATACACTAATTTCACTTCCTTTGGATATATTCCCAGAAGAGGGGTTGCTGACTCATATAGTTTTAAAAAATATTTTGAGGACACTCCATACTGTTTTCCATAATGGTTGCATTAATCTATCTTCTTGCCAACAGTGTAAAAAGTTTGCTTTTTTCCACATTCTCACCAGCACCTGTTAATTTTTGTCTTTTTAAAATAACCATTCTAATTGGGGGAGGTTGATATCTCATTGTGGTTTTGATTTGCATTTCTCTAACGATGTTGAGCATTTTTCATGTAACTGTTGGCCTTTTGTCTTCTTTTGAAAAATGATTATGTCCTTTGTCCACTTTTTAATGAGAATGTTTAAAATGCTCTTATTTGATTTCCTTGCATATTCTGAATATTAGTCCCTTGTCAGATGAATAGTTTGCAAATGTTTTTTCCCATTCAATGGGCTGTCTCTTCACTCTATTTAGTTTCCTTTGCTGTGCAGGCCTTTTTAGTTTTATACAGTCCCACTTGTCTATTTTTGTTTTTGTTGTCTGTGCTTTTGAGGTCTTAACCAAAAAAATCTTTGTCTAGATCAGTGGCCTGAAATGTTTCCCCTATGTTTACTTGTCATAGTTTTATAATTGGGTCTTCCACTGAAGTTTTTAATCACTAGAGTTGACTTTTATATATGGTAAGTAAGATATAGGGTTATCCAATTTCTGCAGCATAATTTATTGAAGAGGGTGTCCTTTCCCCAGTGTATGTTCTTGGCACCTTTATCAAAAATCAGTTGGCTATAAATATGTGAATTTATTTCTGGGTTCTCTAATATGTTCATTGGTTTTTGTGCTTTTATACCAATATTATGCTGGTGCTATAGCCTTGTAATACATTTCAAAGTCAGATCATGTGATGCCTTCAGTTTTGTTCTTTTTACTCAAGATTGCTTTGGCTATTCTGGCTCTTTTTTGGTTTCTTATTAATTTTAGGGGTGTTTTTTCTATTTTTGTAAAAAATGATATTGGTATTTTGATAACAACTGCATTGAATCTATAGATTGCTTTGGGCATAACTGTCATTTTAATGATTGATTCTTCCCATCCATGAACCTGGGATGGCTTTTCACTTTCCATTTATTTGTGTCCTTTTTGATTTCTATCATCAATTTCTTCCTTGTAACAGTCTTTTACCTCCTTCGTTAAATTTATTTCTAGGTTTTTTTGTTTTGTTTGTTTGTTTTGTAGCTATTGTAAATAGAATTGCCTTCTTGATTTCTTTCTCAGCTAGTTTATTATTGGTATATAGAAATACTACTGATTTTTGTATATTGATTTTGTAGCCTACAACTTTACTAAATTTCTTTATTATATCTAAGAGTTTTCTGGTGAAGTCTTTAGGTTTTTCTAGATACAAGATCATATCATCTGTAAAGAGGGACAGTTTGACTTCCCTTTTTCCAATTTGGATATATTTTATTTCTTGTCCAGTTATTCTGGCTAGGACTAGTATTCTGGAGGTCTTTAGTGAATTAATTGGCTGTGTTGTAAGAGGAAGATACCCTCCCCCCTCTCCAGTGTACCCAAACCTAATAGATGAGCCAAGCACATGCTTAGGGCACTAATGAAGTAGGAATGCCAAAATAATCAAGTTCAGCTTTTTGGTGAACTTAGAATTTTGCAGTCAAATAACCTAGAAAGAAGTCATTCTAACTTCAGCATACATTTATGTTTTGTGCTATTTGAAAAATCACATTTTAATTTTCATGACATGTGGGTGGGCTATGCATCTTGGTCTTTTGAGTGCTCTTCAGAGCCTCTCATCTGGCCATCCTCTAGCTCCCCGGGCCCAATTTCATCATGCACTTTTCAGATAAACCCTCCAGGGACCAGGCAAGGTAAAAACATAAGACATAGCCTCTGGGTCAAGGAAAGGGTTTGATTTAAGAATTTCAGGGGCATATTATTCCCATACTCAAACATGTCTGGAGACTACTAAAGATGCTTTTATCTCCCCTTATCACTCTGATTCTCTGACCACATCAGTGGCAGATAACCAAGTGAGTCAGTCCAGCTCTATCACGTCTGCATTTCTCCAAGTTGATCTGACACCTATATACATTTAAAGCCTCCTGTATCATTTCACTCTTCCTTTTCCCCACTGTAGCTTTTTTTGTTTAAACTTGTCAGGTGATCTCTTTTATGCCAGCCTTGCTCACTTTTGATTCATCCCTTATACCATGGTTTCTCCATTTCCACACCCTTATTTGGAAATGGCTAATTTTCTGTTCTGTGCATTGTGAGATGTTTAGCAGCATTTCTGGCCTCTACCCACTAGATGCCAGTAGCACCCCTAGTTGTGATAACCAAAAAAAGTCTCTAGATAGAATCAAATGTCCCTAGGGACAAAACCCTCCCCTAGTTAAGAATGACTGTTCAACTCTGACCCTGCAATATCTTTGTGAAACCAATATCTATTGCAAGCATAGCCTTCATTTAAATAACTGAGGGCTCACACTGTCTAAACATAGTCTCCATGGCATAATGTATTTGGCCCTTATGAAATCTGACACCCCTGAGCAGCATGGACAACTCCATACCTTGTCTGCTGCTGACAGTCTTGTCCAGGGTTTGTCAGCCCTCCTGTCATAGTCCTGTGCTTTCGCTACTTCCACATAATCACTGAATCGTATCAGAATTTTTCTGTCTCTTAATTCATCAACAGTAGGTCTCTGATTAAGCTAAAATAAAACATCATCATAGTTAGGTATCACACACCAAAATAGTTTTTTGAAGTACTCAGAACAAACAGCATATTTTTATAAACAAAAATAAAACTCTGAAGCTGTAAAATAGCACCTGAATACACACATTCTCTAACATGAAGGACTTAAATTAGAAACTATACTCTTCAGTCACAATCCTCCAACACAATTTTATCAAAAGGATTGACACTTCCAGCAGTAGACACACAGGCTCAGGGAACAGTTGATGAATTAACTTAAAATAAATCTTATGGCATCAACAACTTCTTTTCAAGTCCAATTAGGTAAGCTTTTTAAAGTACTGGTAAAGTTATACTAACTACTGCTCATACTTAAGCTCAGGAAGTGTATTCTGTTAATTTCAAGAGAATTTACTCAGTCTTCCAAGTAGCAGGAACTACAGACGCGTGCCACCACACCCATGCTCACGGCTCCCACAGCCTCAACCTGCTGGGCTCAGGGGATCCTGTGAGGCCTGTCTGAGGCTTGTTTCAGCCTTCCAAATAGCAGGAACTACAGACGCATGCCACCACACCCAGCTAATTTTTTGGATTAATTGTAAGGATGAGGTCTCGTCATGTTTCCTGGGCTGGTCTGGAACCCCTGGCCTCAGGCAATCCTTTCGCCTCTGCCTCCCAAAGTGCTGGGATTACAAGTGTGAGCCACTGCACCTGGCTATGATACTTGAATTTAGAAATGGTCAGGGCTATGAAGCATATTAGCATTTATAGAGTTGCTACCCATATTCGCCATAGCAAATTTTAACTATTTGAGTCACAGATACAAACCCTTGAGGCTAATAAAGTTCCTACAACCAAGGAACTTCTACACATATCGAAGGTGACCAAAAGTGATGAGTATAAAAAGTCACTAAAACACCAGGTATGCTTTTTTAGACACTGTGTAAATTAAGAAAATGCTAGTCAACTTCTGGCTTCTGTCTGGAAATAGGTGGAAATGTCATCTGGATTGTACCGCCTTTCCAAGCTGCTCTGGGCTGGAGAAGGATGTGGCAAAAGATACTACTTTTTGAGTTAATTCATGGTTGCTGAACAAATACTCTGATTTAACTAATGCCATATAGGCCAGGAAAACATTACTCATGATCACAGAGTGATATCTAGTATTACCCATCCTGACTGCTACAGAAGCAGCTGTTCTCCAGTTCACCTTTTATTATTCAGGCAATAAAACACATATATTACCTTTCTTGTCAATCTTTGCTTGATTTCTCTTCTTTCTTCCTGCTCTGTCTGATCATTCCTTTCTGTAAAATATTAAAACGGGGAAAATAGAGAGAGAGAGAGAGAGAGAGAGAAACCAGTTGAGACTTTATTCTTTAGCAGAGAATGATACTCAAGTTGTCCGTATTTCTAGAGATCTGAGCTAAAGGTGGGATTTAAGGAGACCTTTTCCAATGTTTTTTTTTTTTCACTTTGCCAATCACTGCTCAGGAGACCATGGTCTCATCACACAGAAGCATTTGTACACAGCAGAGCTCTGCTATCCCCCTAACCTGTTCTCGGCACTTCTCCACATTAGACACAACAACAGGTATTGCTACTGTTTATTTCCAGGAAGTAGATATTTCTGTGTGTCTGTCTCTCGCTGTTTCTCACTGATTATCTCTCTCTCCCCAGATATCTTTATCTGTATATTTACATCTAATATATAGATGGCACATAAAAACAGCTGTAGTAGACTAAGTAAATAAATGTATGTATACCTTTGAATATAAATAGCATTGGCACTGTTTTTTGTTTTTGTTTTTTTTCATTTAATTAGCGCATGCTCTTAAGCCAACCAACATAAAATATGGAACACTCACTTCAGATTCTGGGCAACAGATACTGGCCTGGAATTTATATTTTCAGGGTCCATTTCAAACCTGAACACATCTATGCATCCAGCTGATCTCCATTGCTGAAGCATGAACACTTTTGTATGACAGTTCCTTTTACAGAAGTCCAAGCTCCTCACTGAAATTAGCTTTGCTTGGTGAGTTGTGACTACTAACATTCAAGCTGTGCTCACACCTATACTTGGAAGCTAAAAATAGAACAGAGTGCGGAGAAATAGTATAAAATGTAAGCCTTGCCCTGGGATATGAGATAATGACGATCCTATTTCTGGTATGCTCTGTTGCTAAATAAAGCCTTGGTCCCTGACCTGGACAGAGCTCCACTCCTGTGAAAGATCTCCACAATGAGCACTCCTGGAAACACCCCAGGGCCTGACAAGGGAAGCCCCCCTACTTGCTGGTAACATATTTTCACATGTTCTGCCTTTATTTAAAAGGCGCATTTCAAACATTTGTGCATTTGGGGGTTTGGTTACATGGATATTTAATATATTGCACTTACCAGTAATTTTTTTTTTAAAGTCATCTTGGATTAGGGTGTTTTAGAAAAGGACATGAAACACTGTTAGTGCTCAGTTCTTCATCCAAGTGGTAAACCAGAAGAAACCAGGTTTTTAAGGTATAATCAGAAAGCTGATGTTACAATTAGAAAAGCATTGTGATAGTATCCCATAGAAGGCCACCCATGAGGGATTTAAGTGATGACATAAAATTCTTCAGATTTCTTAAAACTAGGCCATGGACAACTCCCAAGTGCAGCCTCCATGTGAAAAGTCTAGAGCAAAATCAGATCTTTGTTTTCTTTAATCATGAAAAACACCATCATTAGACCAAGGCCATATGACTATAGCAAAGTCTTTGGAAAACTGATCTCTGCAAGTGACCGTCAGATTACTTAGGCTATCAGGAAGACCTTCCTGGAGCCAGGATAGCCTAAGCCCACTGACCTCTCCCTCGGAGCACCCCTTAGTGATGTGTTTGTGGACCTCTTATTTCCGGACCCAGTGAACCCTGTGCCTCATACAAAACAAAGGAGCCATCATCAAGACCTCTAAATGCACATTTTCTGGAAATAGTTCCAGCAACCTGGACAGTTATCCATGAACTTTCCATAACTATTCAGAATTGTACCAACGCTAATGCAATGGCTAAGAACACGGGCAATAGAGGTAGGCGATCCTGGGCTGAACTCTACTTCTATCCTCTGGCCAATATTCACTCACGAAAAAGTCACATTATCCCTCTGAGCCTCAGCTTCTTCACTAGTGAAATGGGGAGAGCAGTGCAAACCCCACAAATCTGTTGCAACGATTAAATGAGGGCCCATAACCAAGCCCTGAGTACTATGCGTGGCAATAAAGAATGATCACTGTCGTCATCAAGTATAAAGGGGCTGCCATGTCTCATGCTCTTATATCCATGTTATACAGACAGGGTTCTGAGTGTTCTTCAGATAAGATCACCATTAGTCATGAGGTCCCCACTTGAAGGGAAGCAAGCACAGAGGGATGATATTCCAAGAACCCATAACACGCAGAAAACGCACTACAGTGTGATGGCCTGAAGTCCTGAGTGTCAAGGGCCTATGAGTGTGACGTTCTCTATGGGGCTATCTATAGTTACCCTGTTCTCATGTCTGCAAAACAAAGCAAAAGAAAACAAGCCAAACACCCACCACAAGCCTAGCAGGATAATTGCCAGGTCCTCCCACTCCAGATGCTTGAGAAGGCTTCTGAGCTAAGGAAAAACCGTGGTTGGCTGGTGCAGGCAGCGTGTTTAGGGTGGGGTCGCCATGGTCACAGCAGAGGAAATCCAGTTTCCCTTCTGCACAATGAAGGTAAGTGCAGTTGGTTCCCATTATGCACTTGCTAGCTTTCTGTTCACCAAGGACAGTTCTGTTTTTAAGCATTTGATGTTTATTTCCAAAGAATAACACTACTAGAAGCACTTGCTGGTGGGAGGACCTGGCTGCTCATAATCAGAGGGAAGAGGTCACTACTGGAAGAAGAAAGAGGTCCCAGGTCACAAGTCTAGCCTGTGGTACTCTCTTCTTGTTGTGAACAGTGGCCTGCTTAGTGGCATCTGTGACTTACACGCTTTATATATAAGTAGCTTCATTTTTTAAAATTCAAATATTTGGCAACTGAAACGGCTCAACTTTTCTGTCTGCCTACTTAATTGAGCAGGTTGAATGCTCCATGCTTCCGTTAAATCTGGGCAGCTGAGGGATTCCCAGTGAAAAGTTTTTCTTTAAATCATCAGATACTGCCTAGTTAGCATAACACAGAATAGTAGTTGCCATAACCTAAGTTTAAAAAGTAAAATGAAGAATTCTTTAAGGGTTAAATATTTTCAATAATGTATAAAGGAGGGACTTGTTTTAGGTTAATAAAGGCATTAAGGCCAAGAAAGGAGAGAAGAATCAGTTCAAGTTTAGTACCCAGACCAACAAGGGGCTCTGTAATCTGCTTTCTGACGAAAAGTCAGTCTTGGTACTATTATAACTTCATAAAAGGATGTTCACACACACACACACTCACACTCACACAACAGAAAATGCTGCAGTGTTCATTGCATAAAAGGAAGAAAAAAAGAAAATACTTAAAAAATCCAGGCCATTAGAAGATACTTTGTGTAGAAAATGTTTTAAAAACAGAAACTGAACAGATTGCTAGAGAACTATCTGAGGAACACCTTTGCAGGGGTCTTAGCACCCCAAATCTCCAATGACTATGCAATGGTACATTGTGCTGTACACTAGGGAGGCTATTTGTGAGCACCTATGCTCAGCATATGCTCTAACTGGATACACACGTGAGGTGTGAGGCCCGGAGGGGCAGAGGGTCCTGGAATCTCAAGAGTTCTGAGCCATGGGAAAGTTTCCCATGGATTTTTTTTTTCCCCATGAATTCCTGGTTTCTTTGGGCTGGCTGCTTTATTCCTTCTAGGTATACCAGTCACAGGCCATGTCCTGGTTGGATTTCTGCCACTGTCCATACCTTGCCTGTGATTTCTGTGGCCATTGGGAGCCCCTGTCCAAAACTGCCAGGGAAACCTTGACACCAACATGCACAGAGGGAAGGCTTCATTCCCCTTAGCTCTGTAGGACTAAGTAAAGCTGACAATAGAAACAGCTTTATGCTGGGATAAGTTTTTTTGTTTTGTTTTAATTGTAAAGGGGAATGTTTCTAGATGTATCAGCCTTCCTCTAGGGGCTTGCTTTGGGAATCCCTCAGTTGCCCAGATTTAACGGAAGCATGGAGCATTCAACCTGCAGAGATGGGCTGTGGCGAGAACTCTGGAATTGGCAGCAGCCTCAGTCCACGTGAGGGAAGCCTCTAGAGGAATCACCAGCTACTCACGTTTCAAGATATTCCTTCTCTCCAGCTCCTCCACGGCGGGTCTTTGGCTCAGCCGTCTGCGGAAAAACACTAGAATTACATTTTGCACCATGGTGGCTGCCTGAACATTCCACCCAGGGTCTGCAAGGGTAAGAGGGGGCTGGTGCACCCCTCCAGTCGCCTCCAAGAAAGCAGCAGGAGAGAAAGTGAGCCCTGGTGGCTGCCTCTGTCTGTCACAATCGAGTCAGACTCCCAGGGGGAGTGAAAGCACCCCGTCACGGAGCTAGCACGAGGGTAGTCCTTGCTCCCACACTGCACGTGCAGGTCTTCATGTTTCAGATCTGTCGCCCAAACCTTTCCAGGGGTCTGGACTGTGCCCCCAGGCAGCGTGTTTAAGCAGCGCAGAGATCCATCCAAGCGATTCTTGTTCCTGCCCACTGGCTCAGGAGGGGTGGGAAGCACCACTTGTCTTCAGGCTCCCGGTTCCAGAAACATCAGGAGATCCAAGCCTCCCAGCTTTGCCTCCAGTCATCAGCACAGGAGACACCAGCTCCGGGAGAACCATGCACTCACTCTATCTCTTAGCCGCTGAAGGGAGCATCCTCTGCCTGGCCCAGCCCTGAGGGAGTGTCTGCAATAGGAGCCTCCGCCTCCTGGTAGGCGTGGGGGATACGTGAGGCTGGGAATCTACAGCTCAGCAGCTGCGCCCAACCACACGGCCCCTCCCGTCTGCCAGCCTGTGTGAGATACCAAGACAAATGATTATTTCTCTTTCGAATGGTCTCTCATCGAGGGAGTTGGAGGACGCAGCCCAAAACAGTGACAACAGCCAAAAAACATAAAAGCCTTGTCTGGAGAGGGAGTCGTCATTAGCCAAAATTAATGCCAAGCGCTGATAATTTTTGTGACTAAAATAATGTTGTCCTTGGGTCAGAGCCAGCAACCTTCCCACCTCCGGATCCTTTAGCCACTGCAGAGAGACAAGAGGGATTTGAATACCCGGAATTTGGGGTAGTAATATCTGGCCTCAGTGGGGGTGTTGCCTTCATTCAAAAATCTTTGTCTCCTCTAATCCCTGTCCCAGCACAAAGCCCAGGGCGTCCTGGCTCAGCTCTCAGCTGCTCCTCCCTTTACACTGGGAGGCAGCAATTTACTGTTCCCCTAGGGGGCTTTGTGGGTGGTTGCTTCTGCAACCTGTCTTGATGTTTGGTGAGACTTGAACCCATCCCCTGACAGCCCCTGGCTGGAACCCAGGGCAAGGCCCTCCCAGATCTGTCCCAAAGGCTGTCTGAATGTTGCTCCAGCAATCTAGCCCGAAGGCCATTCACTCTCAGGAAATGACAACGGAATACTGGCCATATGCCAGTACCTGTGCCCAGCCCCCAGGACACAGCGTCAAACAAGGGAAGCCTTCCCTGACCTTAGGAAACTCACAGTCCAGAGGGAAGGGCAAACAGTAAACACGTGAACAAAGTTATTCCAGAGGGGGGTCAGTGGCTTCCAAGTCCACTTGTTGCCAAGGAGCAGCAGAGACCACAGGAGACTCAGCACAGCTGCCCAGGACCTGGAAACCACCTGCATGGGTCAGAGTCTGCCTGCAGTGGGCCGGGGTGTGTGTGTGTGTGTGTGTGTGTATGTAATGTTCCAGGCAGGCTGCTTCCCCACTGACCAGCATCCCCCATACCACCTGAGGCCTGAACATCTGGGAAGCCTGAGGACAAGACAGCACATTGGCAGGCTTTCTAGGAATTTCACAGGGCCCTGGGATGGCCAGGTTTATACCCTGGCTCCCGTACTGGCCACCTGGGAGGCTTTGTTAACCACAGACCCTCTTCATCATGCAAGGGAGGTCAGCACCCTCCCTTCCCAGGTCCGGGGTGCTATGCAGCTGAGATGCAGCTCAGTTCAGGTTCGTAATAACCAATGACCGCATGGTGAGAGCCAGTGGTTCTTCCTACTTTTGCTATGATCACTGTTACCATCATTAGTATGATGGCCGCTGTTAAGGTCTCAACATATATTCGTGGAATTGCAGAGAGATGTTTTAAAAATACCAACATGCATCCCCCATCCCAGGTATAAAACTCTGGGTTGAGGGGAATGGAGCAGACGGACACTGGTAACTGAAGGCTCCCCTCTAGAGCTGGGCACATGAGTTTGCTCACTCCTCAGTGTATCTGATGAACCTAAGTAAGATGGGACTAGCAAGGGGCCTGCTATCCCCCAGGGCTGCGTGACGCTGGGCCTGGTGGCCTGGAAGAAGCAGAAGCTGGCTGGACCCCACGGCCTCAGGTCTGGACACAGAAGGGCTCTCATGATGCAAGATGGAGATGGAGAGGGGCCCCCAGGTACTTCTAGAGTGGCAGAAATGGAAACCCCCAGAACCTGGCAGGAGCAGGTGCACCTCGTTCTCTTACCCATGATACGGGCTTCCTTTGCTTCTTTCCTCTAGTTACGAGGAAGAGGCTGTGTCAGAACAGCAGATGGCAGAAAGTCATGTAGATGCCATCCATCGGGACTGAGGCTCCTGCCAGGCCTTCTGTCCCCGAGGCCTGGGGGAGGTAGAAGGAGGACTGGGGGGCTGTGTCAGGGGCACCCTCACTTCTGGGGACCTGCCTCTGCTCCCTGGTTCTGGGAGCTCCATTCTGAGTCTTCCCCAGCAGCCCTTTTGGGTCCTGGACTACACTGTGCTCCATATAGAGTAAGCAACATGGAATTGATCACTCTGCGTGCCTGGCTCTCTTCATTCTCCACACAGTATGCCACTCGTCACTGTCCCCTTGGCCCTGGGCACAGCAGGGTTAACCCTGTGTGTCCATCAGACACACATTCATACACACATGCACATTCACGCGTGCACACTGTAAGGGAGCTGCAACACCCATTCACCCCTCCCCACTCCTTCCCCACTTGCTTAAGTGACATCTTGTTTTCACAGCCAGCACCTGCATCCTCAAGGTTACATGACCACCAGCACCAGCCTGCTTTCTCAAGGCCATGTCTCGGGGCTATGTGCCCACTAGACCCTGCTTTCTCAGGACTACATGTGCTATATGACCACCAGATCCCAGCTAGGGGTTGTAAAAGGGACACGCCAAAAGAATAAGCTGCTGGTTCTTCTTTAGGGTCAGCCTTTCTTTCCTTTCCCTCTAATAAATTTTCTTTACCTAACCACTCAGCTCGTTGTCCTTTTCTCCACACTTGCCTTACACATACACACACGCGCGCACACACACATGCACATTCACGCGTGCACACTGTAAGGGAGATGCAACACCCATTCACCCCTCCCCACCCCTAGCTGGGATCTGGTGGTCATATAGCACATGTAGTCCTGAGAAAGCAGGGTCTAGTGGGCACATAGCCCCGAGA
>CAUYQG010101931.1:0-23393 GCA_963574415.1 Tarsius wallacei
GGCTGATTTTTTGATTTATTGTAGAGATGAGGTCTCGCCAAGTTGCCCAGGCGGGTCTCGAACCCGCGGGCTCAGGCAATCCACTCACCTCAGCCTCCCAAAGGCGCGGGATTACAGGCTGAGCCACCGAGCCTGGCTAACATTGTCCGTTTTATAACCAATTATAAAACTTGACTGTTTTAAAGATTGAAACCAGATACTGAACAAGCTGAGCAGGAAAGTTGCTGTAATAGTTAAGAGTAGTTGCTGTGTAAAACCTCTTTTTTGCCTGAACATGTGTAAGCCACTTCCTGTCAGCTCTTGTCCAGCATATTCTGAGGATAGGCTGAGCCCTAAGAAGATCCCTGAGTCCAGGGCTGAAAGGGACTAGTGGACATGTTAGGATTCTCAGCAAACCAGGAGCATGTGTACTCCTTGAGAAGGGAGAATGGAGGCTGTTACTCTGACCATGAGGACCATCGTCCTCTGGACAGACTCCCAGTCTTGATACCAACTGGTTTGAAGGAAGCTGAGCCCACTGAAGGCTGAAGCTACTAACAACCTCAGCCAATACCTGGGCTTTTCTGCAAGTTCTCTGTCCACAAATGCAGAGAGTGTGGAAGACACCCAGCATCTCCAACGGGAGAAACAGAATTCTGGAGCAGTAATGCCCTATCACCTGGCTTTTTTCTACAGTTGGCTTTTTAGCAATGTGATACATATTCCAGGAGAGGGATACCATGGTGGGAGGGATTCTAGGGAGGGATACCATTCTTCCTTTCTCCAGGAAAAGAAAGGAAGAATCATGCAAGGTTACTGAAATCAGCCTTTTGTGCATGGGGGGCGGGGTGCTGCACCAAGCACTGCAAGGAGCTTTTAACAGACTTAGTCAGATTATTTTCTACTTGTGTGTAGTAAAATCAGGCCTAGGACCTGTTGCTCTTTGTAGCTATCTATAGGCTCACCAGGAATAATAGCTGCAGATAATGAACACTGATGCAGCTTTCCTTTGGCTTCAAAACAGTTGCATTCAGTAATAAGTTTTGATACATCAAAAGTCCTGACATTAAAAAAAAAAAAAAAAAAGCCAGGCACAGTGGCTCAAACCTGTAATCCCAACACTTTGGGAGGCCGAGGCGAGAGGATTGCCTGAGCCCATGGGTTCGAGACCACCCCGGGCAACATGGTGAAACCTCGTCTCTACAATAAATTTTTTTTTAAAAGAAAAAAATAGCTGGGCCTGGTAGCGCGCGCCTGTAGTTCCAGCTATTTGAAAGGCTGAAGCCGGGCTCAGTGGCTCAGCCTGTAATCCCGCACCTTGGGAGGCTGAGGTGAGTGGATTGCCTGAGCCCGCGGGTTCGAGACCTGCCTGGGCAACTTGGCGAGACCTCATCTCTACAACAAATCAAAAGATTAGCTGGGCGTGGTAGCGCACGCTTGTAGTTCCAGCTACTGGGAAGGCTGAGGCGGAAGGATCGCCGGAGCCCAGCAGGTCGAGGCTGCAGTGGCCGGGAGCAGCCACTGCACTCCAGTCCGGGCGACGGAGTGAAACTCCAACTCAAAAAAAAAAAAGAAAAAAAAAAAGAAAGACTGAGATAGAAGAATCACCTGAGCCCAGCAGGTCGATGCTGGGGTGGCCGTGAGCATGTCACTGCACTCCAGCCTGAACGATGGAGCGAGACTCCAACTCAAAAAAAAAATCCAGGCACAGTGCTCATCCCTATTTCCCAGCACTTTGGAAGGCCAAGACAGGAGGACTGCTTGAGCCTAGGAGTTTGAGACCAGCCCAGGCAACAAAGAGAGACCCTGTCTCTACAGAAAGTAAGGAAAAATTAGCCAGGCATGGTGGCGCATGCTTGTAGTCCCAGAGCCTGAGGTGGGAGGATCGCTTGAGGCCAGGAGTTTGAGGGTATGGTGAGCTATGATCATGCCACTGTACTCTAACCTGGGCAACAGAGCAAGATTCTGACTACTTGTGAGATAGAAAGCATCAAATAAATTCTAGATGTAAATATAGTCATCAACCCCCTGTCCCTCTCCCACTCCAAACCCCACCCTCCAGCAGAATGATCTTGGGAGAAAAAGCACTACTTACCTTTGCCATGCTTCTTAGAAACTCCAGTGGGTTCAGAATACAGACCAAAATCCTTAGCAGTGTTTGGCTGTTGGACCAGGCAGCACTGGATTTGAATACTGGTTACCCCCAGCTCTAGCTGTGTGATCCTACTGCAAGTTACTCAGGCTTTATGAGCCTCACAGGGGCTTAATCCAGGACAAGTGCCTGGTATACAGCAGGTCCTCAACAAATGTTGTAGCCCAGACACTCAGCCTCCTTCCTTCACCACCTACACAGTGCTTCCACCACTTTCTTGCAGAAATGCCCACATCTCTGCTCAGGCCAGTTTTGCTGTCCAGAATGCCTTTCTCTGCCTGGTAAGCTCCTACTCATGCTTTAAAACACAACACAAATATAACCTTGTAAACCTTACCAAGCCACCAGTCAGCCCCACATGTGTTTCCACACCATCGAACTCTTTGCTCTCGCACAGCTCTTCTCATCCTGCCCTTGTTTCCACATCAGCCTGTCCCACTAGTCTATGAGCTCTTTGAGGGCAAGGAGTCATCTGATTGAATTCCTGCCTCAGGAAGTGTTTGATGATGGAAGACAAAATTCAACATTCAACATGCTGCCACTGAAATTAGGAATAGGAGGGTGAATAAACCTCCCAGGAGTTCAGCAAATACTATTTCTATAGCTTCTAGGAAACTTAAGGACATTACATTTTCTCAATACCGTGATCTTAAAGCTTCTCCTCTCCTCTAACCTCACCAGCTACCAGCTCAGGAAGCACCTGTCCCATCTTCTACATATGAAGCAGCTTGGAGCTGGAGATGGGGACAGATGGAACCGAGAGTGTGCAGCACTGCTCCTCCAGGTTTGGAGGAAGGAACTGGAATTTAAACTCCCAAAGACCATCGCAGTACACAAGACCCCCAAGAGTCCACCCAAGGGCATCTCAGGCCCAAAGTCCACCAAGCACTCAGTGCTCAAGCAAATCTATGGTAACTGTCCTCCTGGGCACTTTAGAGTTTACAACAAGCACCCCCGTAGTGTCACATCAGAATCGGAAGCGGGATTTTATTACATTGGGCAAGCTACCAGCTCCATTTACATAAAACTCTCTTATCCTACTTTAAACCAGCAAGAGAATTCTTAGCACCATTTAGTGCCACCTGGGCCAGAACTGGTTCTTGAGGCATTTTGGCATCTCAGCCAAGACAGCCTTCCAGCCAAAAGCCAGGAGATTCTCTGCTGGGCTCTATGACCAAAAGCCTTAAAGTTTAAACTTCTCCAGACCCCTGCTTGGGTCCCCTCCTTACACTACCCAGTAGGAAGACACTAGACTTAGGCCCTGCTTGCCTTACTTTGACCTTGCCTATGCTAAAACAGTATAGGATTGCCCCAGACCCAAGCACTACAGTAAATACTTGTTCAGCATTATCAGTTGCTATAAACTGAAACATTTTCAGTCTGAAAAGAACCCATCCAAATAAACTTAGTAGAGAGCAAGTCTGGTTGGACCACCAACAGAAAAAAATTGAGCCAAGGCACTTACAGAAATCTCCTGCAGTGAAGACAACCAAAATCTCAGGACTTCACCCTGGGCCTACATGGTTCCACATCATACTTAGTTTATCTTGGCAGACACCTACAAACTCAAGCCTTTACCTCAGTAAGGAATTCAGAACTTGGTCAGGCCACAGCTGTCACTGGTGAAATATAAATGGCAGTTGTTGGTTAATTTCAGGTTGTTCTCAAGAAGGGAAAGTACATCATCCCACAAGACCTTCAAAAGTCCCTTCTGCGCTGCATCTCAATTCAGGTAAGGCAGTCACAGCAAAGCAGATGAGGGCGGAAACAAAGGGAAGCACTTACCTTTTTTTCTTTCTTCCTCAAAGGTATTAGACATTAGAACAGAGATGGCCAGGGTTTTCCAATGGTCATTTAATTTCAGTTATGCATGTTTTTTATCTCTTTCATTGGATTATTACTGCAGTCAACATCTGTCTCCATAAGAGGCAAATTATTTTCACAACCCAAAACTACTATTGCTAACATTACCTCCAGCAGAAACAATACAGGGTAGCTATTATTGATCACTGTTACATACATGTTCATCACATAGAGGAGGAAGTGAAAATGTGGTCATTCTTCAAAGGAATACCTTGGGAATCCTTGTTTCATTTTGGTGTCACATTAAGATCCTCCATTTCCTTCCCCAAGATGTGGCGAACACCATGAAGAGGACACAGATACCATCTCCAGCTCAGGCTCAGCTGTGCACTTTCACTCATACAGGAGACATTCAGAGAACTTTCTTTTCAGCCGTTAAGACAACAGTGTTTTACTTACGGTCCCTTCATTCACGCCAGCATTACATATGATGATAAGTTCAGTGCTGTCAGCAGCTAATGCCAGGTCCAGTGTTTCTCACAGGTAGCTATGGCAACATGACCCCCCACCTTCCCTAATCCACATAGCCATCCTGCAGGAACAGAGTGCAGCTGGGAAGGTGAACAGTGACTGTCAGCATGAACTTTAACATTCATTTAGTTTTTGATAGGGGGAAAATCTGAAGGTGGGGGATAGAGTAATTACTGCCAAATCTTTAATGAGAGTTGAGCAACTCATATAATATAAGCAGGCTGATCAGGGAATGGGGGACGAGGCAGTTAGAAACTTAAAAGGAATCAAGGCCCACAGTTCTGTGTTAAAAATATATATATTTTCAATATACTAGAGCAAATTGAAGAATTTTCAAAAACTGATATAATCACCACAGAAATGGCATTTAATCAAATACCAGTATAAAATTGAAAATCAGATTTTTCACTTTATCAGAAAAACAAATCCAAGGATAACCAGAAACCTTCAGAAATGAAGGCATTTAGCAGCATAAAAGGACTGGTCAGGGACAGAGTAAACCAATTTAAAAAGAAACACTCAGTGATTTCTTAGGACTTCACATGAGCTTTGTCTGACTACTTTGAAACTAGACAAGTACAGAATAATCTTAATTAAAAATCTGGGGGAACACAACATTTTGTTAGGCGCTTCATCTACATTAAGCATTAACCAGTTAATAAAGCTGATCATATAGAGCTGCTAGGTACACTTTAGCTGAAGCCTGTTTTTTTAAAGTGTATAACTGTAAACTTCCATGAAATGAGCATGACTTGGACACACACAGGACATGTGACTCACAGATGCCAAAATGAACCAAGATGGAGAGCATTAACTTTTTCTTAGATGGGGGTGGTCTGTCTGTCGCTGGCTGGAGTGGCATGATTAACAGCTTACCACAGCCTCAACCTCCTGAGCTCAGGTGATCCTCCTCCTCAGCTTCCCAAGTAGCTGGGACTACAGGTGCGTGACACCATGCCTGGCTGTTTTTGTTTTTTTAAAAAAGAGATGAGGTCTTGCCATGTTGCCTAGGCTGTTCAGCTTTGGTCTAATTTAGCTTTAATAAAATGTTAGCTAACTTTGTGCCTTGAGAATTGCATAGGGTTAGGGATTTTCTAATTGTTTCATTCAGTTTTAGAAAATTGCTTGACACATTGTAAATGCTCAAATATTTGATAAATGAATATTGTTGCTCCCACCCTCCAACTTGGGGAGATCCCCTAAGGGAAGAAACAGAATGAAACAAATATAGCAAAATGACAGCCTGTTTGGGCTGTTTCCCTACATGCATTCAGGAGTCAGTGAAACAATCCCCGCTCACTTGTCTTCTACACCCACCCCGGTAAATCACCCACCAAGAATGAATATCAGATTTTCATTGGTACACACACGCACCTGGGTCCATCTCTTAAAAATGACTCCCTTTAAGATTCCATTCCAGTGAGTGGAATGACCAAAGATCAAGTAATTATTAGTAATGATACCCCTGTATGAATCCAGTAAATTCCTGCCCACTTGCAGCGGGTATGCAGATGACAAGTCAAGATGCAATGAAGGCAGCCAAAAACATGCCCAAGTTCCAAAAGCAATACTTCAATTTAAAATAAAAACCTATTTTCTAGAATGGACTAATACAAAGTATAAGGCAAAAAGAGTTAAAAGATGTATTAAGGCAGAGTGCAGGGCCTCATGCCTACAACCCCACTACTTTGGGAAGTTAGGAGTACAAGGCCAACCTGGGCAAAATAGCAAGATCCTGTCTCTACAAAAAAAATTTTTTAAAAGTTGTACATGGTGGGGGCATGCCTATAGTCCTAACTACTCAGGAGGCTGTGGCATGAGGATAGCTTGAGCCGAGGAGTTCAAGGTTACAGTAAGCTATGATTGCACCACTGCACTCCAGCCTGAGCAGAGTGAGACTCTTTGAGAAAAAAAAAAAGATGTGTTATGTTTATGTAAGTATGTGTCGTGTTATGTTAGAGAGACACACAAAGAGAAAGATACCACATTAGATATTCCAGGCTGAAGACCTAGGTTCCAGTCCTTGTTCCTCAACTGTCGACCTATTTTCTCCCAATCCAGCTTCCCCCTTGAAGAGATGCCCTGTACTTTTGAGATTATAGAAAATGCAAGCTAGTAAGTTACCCTCCCTCTACAATAAATTGAACCATCACCCCAGGGATAGCCTAAACCTAATTCTTTTTCCTTGCCAATGAACTCTTCCGTTAAGCATTAAAATTAATAACTTGAATATCTACCTGGGATTTATTTTTAACAGTGAGCAACTTGCAGTGTATACATCTCCCTGAGAACAGTGGAAGATCAAAGAACTTTTCTTATAACCTGCAATCAACAACTAAATCAAAAAACAAAACAAAGCTTCGACTGCCTGTGGAGGAAGACTGTGTACGGGGGAGCTGGAAAACCTAGTGCAGAGTTCTCTGCTGATTATCTTTTACATTGTGGGAAAACTTTAATATCCACGCCTGAAGCCTTACTGGCCTAAAAATGCAGTCACAAAGCAAATGTCAAAATATTTTCTCTCTGTTCTTACTCTTTAATAATCGTTGTAGCCAGCACGGAAAGGACCAATGTTAACTATGCCTATGCAAACTGCTTGGCTGTCTGCTTTCACCTTGTCTGTATGGATGAAAATGAGAATAAGAAAGAATGTGAACACTAAAGGGGTTGCTGAGTTGGGATTTCTGCCAGCTAACTGGTACAGTCCCATTTTTTGGCTCAAGTGATGAACCTAAATGAGATGGGGAGCATGTCCCTTACAAATTTCCTGAAATTTAATGAAACAAAGTTCATCAAGGTGAGTGGACTGCCTGAGCCCGCGGGTTCGAGACCCACCTGGGCAACTTGGCGAGACCTCATCTCTACAATAAATCAAAAAAATTAGCTGGGTGTGGTAGCACACCCTTGTAGTTCCAGCTACTTAGAAGGCTGAGGCGGAAAGATCGCTGGAGTCCAGCAGGTCGAGGCTGCAGTGGCTGGGAGCGGCCACTGCACTCCAGTCTGGGTGACAGAGTGACACTCCAACTCAAAAAATGAAATAAAATAAAATAAAGAAACAAAGTTCATCAAAGACACCATATCATTACTGTTACTTGAACAAATTTTAAATTTTAAATCAGAATCATGACTGTGTGTGCATTTAGAAAGTACACGGCCATAGATACATTCAGTTGATTCCTTACATTTTACAGTTCCCATGTTATTAGCCTCTGAAAGCCACAGGGTGCTACCATGTCCTCTCTGAAGAGCTTCTTCACTGCTGGGCACCAAGAACAGTATCACAGTATCAAGGAATCTATCAGGTAGGTTTACAGACCAGATCATTCATGCAGTAAGGTGCCAACTCAGGCCTTAATGTTCAACTTGCATTTTTTTGACCAAATTACAGAAGTGAGCAACATTCTCAAATATCATTCCTACTGACAGGGAAGACTTTGCTGACTACACACATTCTAATTCTCTAAGAACGGCTGGTTTAAATGAAGTCCAGTGATTATGGGTTCTTAAGGGTAAGGCTGCTGTGGGAATGTAGACAGGAGACATGAACAGTGACACATATTAGGCCTGCAGATATTTTTAGGGCTGCTTCCATTTTCTTAGGATCAGTGCCACAATTAAAATGATTCACCTAACTTAATCATCTTGCTTTTTACTTTGATAATTTGTTATATTATTTTCATAATTATAAAAACAAAGAATAAGGCCTGCCTAGATGGGATTGCAAAGATTTGGCTTATTTCTTGGTAAGTAACAGAAGGTACTACAGTATCACTCTGTATTTTGTAAATATTTAGGTCCTATGAAATGTGAAATGCCTATAATGGTTGCCACCTATAACCACGTATAATGTGCCAGTCCAGGAAGCAGACTACACATCAGTGGGAACTCTCAAACATTATTTTCCTATTGTGGTACAAAGGAAGGTTCGTAAACATTTTTAAAAGTTCAGATTTAATGACAAACATTTATTACATCAGTCTTTCTTTAAAATAAGATAGATATGAATAAACAATTTCAAACAGGAGGTACCATGGCCTCTTCAATACACTGCACTCAAAGCACTGGGTCCCTGGGGATGCCCAGTGATATACACGTTGAAGCAATAATGTAGGTCTGTGAGCCACTGTTCCTGAACACTTCCACTCTTCAGTGTCTGGAGAGAAAAACAAAAGTAATTTGAGAATTGTACCAAAATTACTAGGCTACCTGGCAGGATTTCTCACACCCAAACTTGACTTCTCAGAGCCTTGGCCACAGTGTCCCAATCTATCAACAGCAGGAAGTCTTCTCAGAAAACAGGAACTATTAATAGGGCATTACCAAAAATGGTGAAAATTGCTAATTATATCCTCAAGTGCTACTGGTTTCTTATTGAGTGTGATCCCTCCTGCACATGCTAAGGATAATGAAATTTCACCACCAACCATTGCTATACCCTTGCTCCCCACCTCCTGGCACTCTAGTGTCTCATGATCTTTACACTAACATCAACAGAAGAATTCTACAAGGCCAACTGAAATTTCTGTTCACCTCTTCTTTACAAAATGAGTTGATTCTCTAATCTGGAAAGTTCTTGATTTTTCTTCCCTTCTACTATTTCTGAATTATTTCACTGCTATTTCCATAACTTTCATAAAGGTCACTGAGAAAATTCTGCATGAGCACTTGTGTTATATATACATGAAAAAGCTCTAATACTCCAAAGTATTAATACACACACCTCAGTGAATAATCTACAAATCAAACACCTATAACAAAACACCTATAACAAAACATCGGGCTTGGTGGCTCAGTCTGTAATCCCAGTACTTTGGGAGGCCGAGGCGAGAGGAATGATTGAGCCTGCGGGTTCGAGACCAGCCTGGGCAACCTGGCAAGACCTCATCTCTACAATGAATTTAAAAAAAAAAAAATTAGCTGGGCGTGGTAGCACGCGACTGTAGTTTCGGCTCCTTGGAAGACTGAGGCGGAAGGATCACCAGAGCCCAGCAGGTCGACCCTGGGGTGGATGTGGAGTGTGCCACTGCACTCCAGCCTGGGCAATGGAGTGAAACTCCAACTCAAAAAAAAAAACAAAACACTTATTTAACCCTTCCAAATCAAAACCCCCAAAGATATCCTGAACAAAGCTGCCCCCCAAAACAGACACAGCCAAAGGCAAAGAGCCAACCATTAGACAAAGTAACTTCCTTCTTTTGATTTCCTTTTACTTTTCAGTGAACTAAGTGACTAGAAATTCGCCTAGGGTTTAGTCTTGCTAAATAATTTCCTTAATGATAGCTAACATTTATTGATTACTAAACAAATACTAGGTATACTCAGTGGTCACCAAACACAAAGCTAGCATCATTCCCATTTTTACAGATAAAAAAAAAAGACTGGATAGGTAGAAAACAAAAAAACAAAAAAAACTTGTCAAGTTATCGCAGTTCATCAATAGGTAGGAACGACACTGATGTCCTTACCTTCTCAAACTAAGCTACCTAGTGCCACTTTCATTCAGTTTGAGTATTTTAGGGCTTTTTTTTTTTTTTTACTGATTCTACAATGAGAGACACTCCCCCTGGTTAAGTCACAGTCAGGTGCTAGCAGCAAGGAGAAGCCCTGACGTATTACCACACTGAGCTTAATTCCAAGACTCAGTCAATGCACGTGAACTCTACCCTCCACCAAAACACTACCCCATACCCTCTCTGAATCCACTCTTATGCTAATTGTACAAAGCTCCTGAGACCATGCTCTTACCGTGATGTTCTTGATGATCTGTTGCACCAAGATCGCATTGGTCAACATATGAGTCCTGAGGGGTGCATGCTGAAGCAGCAGGCGAAGCAGCTGGCCCACAACAGGCAGCTCCTCAGGCCCAACTCTGTTCACCCGCAGGTTCTGCAGCATCAACCTGAGGACTCGAGGCAGTAGTGCCAGGATGGAGACACAGACCCCCCATAACTTGTCCCTACAAAAATAGAGACAGAAACGAGTCAGTGAGCTGAAACACAAAAGAAATCTCCTTTCCACATTCCCCTAAACTGAAATGTCCTTTTAAGAAGCATGGTGTGTTAATTAATTAAGAACTGGGTTCATCAGAACTAAATAAGCAAACCCAATGAAGAATTAATTAGCCGGTTTCCCTTATAGGTTTCAGAAAGCCTAGCAACCACCACTTACTTTCCTAGGCTTACCATTTCATTTTTGAAACCCTGGTGGATCATACATAACAGAACTTGCGAGAGAACAGAATAATCTACACATGCATACCTCTGTTACCTATCACCAGACATTATTCCACATTATACAACTATGGAGATCAGAAGAATAAGACTATCCCACGGGTAAAAAAAGGAAGAAAAGAAACTAAGTCTAGGACCTGGACTCAGCCTCTTCAATGTCTTAGAGCAGGCAGATATACAAAGAGAAAGATGTGCTAACCAAAAGTTAAAATATATTTCTGAAAGTAGCCAATAAGGGGATCATTTGCTGAACCACTACGTAGATTATAGAAGAACAGAGACAGTAAGTTCAAGTATCAATGAGCATCATTCTGTTGGCATTTTTATAGAGTAAAAGCAAAAACGCTTACAGTAAAGACAGGTAAACTTGTAGTAGCCTAACCACATTTTAAAATAGAGCAATATTCCTTTGGAGGGAGAGTCCACTGAGTGCTAAAGGCTCTGACCTTAGTCTGTTGCAGTTTCTGTACCAAGAGTATAATAACTCTCCTAGTCCCCAAAGCTTTCTAAGAGAACCTGACTACCTCCAGGTCTAAAGGGGGCAGCCCTTTCACTATATGACCAACCTCCCCGACTCTACAAGTAGCAATTGCATCTAGGGTAAATAACGAATCCATTCTAGGCAAGCCAGGTCCTCTTATTTAAATATTTGTCCTATAAGACTGATACAGAGCCAGGACGGTATAGCCATGTGCAAGGAGAAAAGGAAAGCTAGACTGTACAACACAGCTAATAATAAAGCAAAGGCAGAGATGAAGACTAAAACAATCTAGAAGAAAAAGAATAGAGAAAGCTATTTTGGTTTCTGCTGGACTTCTAATTCCTAGCCCTGGGATTTTAAATGTTACTCTTGTAATAGTCCAATATTTTTATGGCCTACTTTTGTTAATTCGAGTAAGTTTCAAATAGTCACAGACCTTAAAAAAAAAAAATACACAGTCAAGCTTAAAAGCCAGATGGGTGAAACCTCTAGATGGCAGAAAATATGACAAAATTCATACAAAGACACCCAACAGAGGGTACAGAAATGGATGTGGGATTTAAGGAAGCTAAAGCTTCAGGTCTTAAGTGTGAGAAGCAGGGAGCTTGAACTGGGTTTCTCACATAAAGCAGGAGGCCATGAAAAAGCAAATGTCAAATTTCCCATAGGGAAGTCTTCACAAACCTCCATAGAACACCCACAAAAGATGCACTTAGGGAAAAGGTAATGCACCCAAAAACATCAGTTTGGTCAACTTTCTCCTCTGAATAAGAGAAAATTCCCACACCAGAGAAATAAAGAGCGAACAGAACAAACTGACAGGAGCTTTAAAGTAATACCAATAAACCAAGAACAAGCAAGAATGACAAACTGCCAAGTAAAAATCCAAAGGAGAAACAAATCCAAAAGAAAATGATACCTGATGAAATGAAAACGCAATAGGAGGATTAAGTAAAAGAATTAGCAGATTGGAAGATGTTAAGAGATAAAGAGAACAGAATGAGAAGCTCTCTATGTTTAAAAAGAGTTTTTAGAAGAAGAGTCTAGAAACAATGGAGCAAGAGAGTTAGAAATAATAACTTAAGAACTTTCCAGACCTGAAGAAAGGGAATCTTCACATTAAAGGCGCACACTAAGTATCAAGCAGGGTAAATAGCCTACACTAAAACACATCCTGATTTACAACAAACCAAAGTCAAAGAGAAAACAGTAAAAACACAGAATAGATTACTACCTACAGGCTCAGGTTGCAGGCTCAGATTAGCAGTACATTTTTCATTAGTAACCATGAGCCAAGAGGGCAACAGAACAATGTCTTCAAGGTACAGCAGACACAGCAGTCAACAACTCAAATAGATTAAAATCGTTCAAACCTAACTGTTGGCCAGCATTTGTGAAATCAAAGGTTTCCAGTAATATAACCAGCATCATTTTGTAATCTTACAAACACCTCTCCGGGGGAAAAGTAGCCCAAAGCAGAATTTTAAATATCTAAAACTCTGGCTGCCAATTATGACTACTGTCATCCTGAGATATGTACAGGGTTCTGATAATATCAACCTTTCCAATACCCAGAAGATAATACCTCTAAAACTGGGCATTTTAAGCAGGCAAACAAGTATTATACACACTTAATTTTGTTCAGTGTGGCTACACAAATTCAAAGCAGACTGTTTCTCTATAAGAAACTACAAAGGATCTTCACATGGAAGTATTTAATAAAGGGAATATGTATCAAGTGAGAGGAAATGACAAATAGCAATATGCACATTTCTAAGTGGAAATCTTATTATAAAATCTTTAAAACCCCAAGAAGCTCCTTGCTATTTTAAGGCCTTTTCTGGACTTTTCAGACCTAAAGTTTGATGACGCATGAAAAACATCAGCAAATCTATGTTCATTTTGTATAAATTTTATAGTGTATATAAAATGAAATATACAAAATCTTCTCTATACACACACACTCTTACTGGAAAAAATTCCGTTATCTATTGACAACAAAATGTTAAGTAATGGCACATTCATATACCAGAATACTATATAGAGAAAAGTAAGCAAACTATGGCCACAGAACAACTCCAGCCCACAAGTCTTTATTTGTAAATAAAGTTCTACTGGAATACAGTCACACCTATTTATTTACAAATTATCTATTGCTACTTTCACACTACCATAGGGACCACTGAGTAGATGTAACAGAGACCTAATGGCTCACAAAACCTAAAATAGTTACTATCTAACCATTTATAGAAAGAAGTTTGTTGACCCCAGTATAGAGAAATAAAAATGAATCAAGATAAATGAATCAACATGAATCTCAAAAACAATGCTGACAGAATCAAATCACAGAAAATATGTACAGTATCATTCTTATTATATAAAATTCACAGTGTGCAAAACCAAAGTGATACTGTTCACAAATTGCACATAAAACGATTTTTTTAAAAAAGGCAAAAAAGTCAATCACAAGAATGATCTGGGACGGGGGTATAGAAGAGAAATATAACTGTGAAGTGTACATGAAGAGTGTATATGCTGTCAATATTCTATTATTTCTGAGCCTGGGGTTGGTTAAACGTATGTTCTGATTATAATTACTCTTTAAACTATATAAATGTTTTATACATTCATTATGTATATTTTCAGGTCATTTAAAAGTTCAAAAAAGACCAAAAAGGTATACCATCAAAACATTAACAGCTGGTGACAGAATGATTTATTTTCTTATATTTGCTCACCTATTAGTTTTTTTAAACTTTCTACAATGAGTTTTTAATAGGCACACCAATAAGAATATAAACATGAGAAGACTTTCTTAAAAATTAAAGTAAAATTTTCCCAACTATTCCACCATTCTAAGCCTGAATATTATACAGGAGCAAAAGAACTGACTAATTAAAAACACTACCATCTTAGAACAATTTCCTTAAATCCAAGAATTTAAAATCCTCCTCTGGCAAACTCTAATGAAGCCCAAAACAAAACATAAAGCTTTGTACTAATAGCCCATCCTCCTAAGGGTAGAATTCCTTTTCTTACTAGACATATAGCAATGTTAATAAGAGAAAACTCTCAAGAAACTTTATAATGCCAGCTACCTTTTCAAATTTGTAACTTAAGGGGGAAAAAAACCAAAAAACTAAAAATTCCCATTACAATACAAAAGGAATTCATGAAGGAACAAAGAAAAAGTCAGCCAGGTTTACACAAACTCTCTGAAAGAGAATTTAAGATCTTTCCTAAATTCTCTTTAACTCTGTATATAATATTTGGTGAGGGGCGGGGAGGAGAGGGAACAGTAGGAAAATTAAGGTTGAGGAATAAAAAACTTTACCTCTTTCTTAGATGTTCTGCTTCCCCTTTCTCTAGAGTGAGCAGAAAATAAAGAAGACTGTAGCAACAAGAAGCCAAAAATGGCAGTAGAGTCTCACTAACTACACAAGTATGATCCAGGAGCTTACAGATAACACCAAAAACACAGCCAGCCGTGCTGTCAGGAATTACAGTCAACCCAACCTAAGCAGAGAAAAATGAAATTAATTACCTCTTCAAAACAACCAACCTCCCCCAAATAAAATCAAAATCTGTTAACTGAAGAGTTAACTTTACATCACCTCTAGTTAAAATGAGAATGTACATAACACATGCCACCTGCCACACCTTAAGGTCCTGTTTTCCTTTTGGAATTTAATCCCAAGTTAAATCGCTTTGAAAATATGTGAAGTTGAGAAACACTATTAACTTAATCCACTGTCTCCCCTTCATGACAAAAATCTAAGTTTCTAGACATTACGATTTCTAATGCTGGTCAGAAATCCCTACTTAACGGGATTTTTCTCACATCCAAAGAAAATCTTGATACCAACAATCACACTTAAAACTGTTTATTCAGACCAGAAGACTGATTCTGATACTACCCCCATGCCTAATTAAATGTACAAACAGTTCATTTTACAATTAGCTTTCCCCTGCCCTTTTATTTAATCAGTCATGCAGACACAAATTAAAAAAATATCTCTATTGAAGTAAGTAAAAGATATTACTATATTTAACATTTGACTGCTTTACTGCCAAGAACTCCTGGAAGGCCAGATAGTGATCAATATGGTATGCTAATTCATCTAAACTGTACTGCATGCACTGTCAATGGTAGAGTCTAACTTGTAACTATATATATACATGGTTTCAACATCCTGGAAACCACTGTTGAGCAATCATAAAAAAAGGTCTGCCAACTCTTATGTCTTGACCTCCTCCATCAGGCTGTCTGAAAACAACCGCCAAGGACTGACTGCCATGTTGATCTTTTTAGAATAATTAATATAGACAAAAGAGAGATTAAATTTCTGGAGTGGAAGTGGGAAAAAAGTGGGCATTTTTGATGGCACAAGGATAAAGATGGGAAGTTTGACAGCAGGGAGCAAAGAGTAAAAGGAATTCAAAGCCATACTATCTTCCAGCTCAAGGGAAATAATATTTTAAAAGTGAAATGGGGGTATGACTCTACCTATAAGATTTTCCAAACAAGTGAGTCTCTGGAAGATATGATTTGGGTGTGCTCCCTTGCACTGTAATAGATTATAATAAAAAGCCAAAGATAAAAGTATAAACATTGAAGAAAGTTAAAAGCAAATACAGAGGCATACCTAATGTGAATTTAATACCAATGGGAACAAGAGATAACCAAAATCAGATGACAAGTCAGTCTCAGGATTGAGGCCACAGTTTCTACTGACCATGCTGCATGCTTGTTAGGTGTCTCTACTTTGGACCCCAAAGCTTCTAGGTGGAACCAGACATATGTGAATCATAAGACCATTACAAGTTGAAAGGGACCTGAGGTATAATTTCCAGGCCCCTTATTTCACGGATGTAAAAAGTAAGGCCCTGGGAAAAGAAGGGATTTTCCCAAGGTCACAGAATTAATTATACCAGTCAGGAAAGGAAAAAAAAAAAGATTTCTCAGGTGTTGCCATTGCCTCATGCTGTGAGAGATCATGGTATCATTAAGCTTAGAACTGTAGACATGCTATCTCTCTACAGCTATGGCAAACTCAATCTCAACCAATGTTCTTTTTTAAGAGGAAAAAAAACCTTGAAGGATATTTACCAAATGCTTACTGATGGCACTTTGTAGAATGTCAAAGGTCTGATTTCGCGCAGAGATAACCAACAAACTGTGACAAACTGCCTGTTAGAAAAGGAGAAAACCAGCAGCAAAATCAGAACATTTTAGGTTAGAAACAAGTTTGGTGGATTTGTTTTTAACCTATTTACTCATATTAATAGGAAACATATAACAAAAAACAACTCTAAGATGCAAATGTCAAAGGTCAAATAATCAGACTTCATACAGGGCCTAATTTTCCAAATAATCCATTTATTAAATATTTACTAAATATTGGCCAGGTGCAGTTACTCACACCTGTAACTCCAGCACTTCAGGAGGCAGAAGCAAGATTGCCTGAGTCCCAGAATTTGAGACCAGCCTGAGCAACATGGCAAGACCTTATCGCTACAATAAAACAAAATAAAATATATTAGCGTAGCATGGTGGCGCGTACCTGTAGTCCCAGCTACTTGGAAGGCTGGGGCAGAATTGCCTGAGCCCAGCAGGTCAAGGATGTGGTAGCTGTGATCATGCCATTGAACTCTAGCCTGGGCGACAGAGTGAGACTTCAACTTAAAATATATATATATATTTAGTAATATTGAGCTATCCCTTAGTATGTACCATGCAAAGAAATGAAAAATGAGAAACTCCCTCTTCTTTCTCACACCTCTCAAGTAGCTTACAATCTACCCAGATGGAGACTATACAGTAAGTCCTCACTTAACATCCTTCATAGATTCTTGTAAACTGAGACTTAAAATGACATATAATGAAACCAGTTTTTTACCAATCAACATTATTAAGAATGCTGTTTGAGGACTTGCTTTATGTCATTTTGCAATTTCCAAAAACCTGTTGATAATGCTCATTGAGGACTTGACTGTGTTTTTTTTAAGTATGTGCTACAATTGAAAAATCTGAGTGATATGAACAAAAGGCTGATAAAAGCTTTCTTTCTACTTGCTGGAGAATGTATCATAGAAAAATATTTATGACCCAGAAAATACTAACACTGTGTTCCACTTAATCATAACCCTGCCTCCTATTCTCTAAAGGTAAAAGTAAGAGGAAGCTATGGGAAAAGAAAAAAAGGGACTTGGAAGTAAACCCTTAATAGTTTTACTTTTCTAAATTTCAAAATATATCAGTCATAACACAACACCAGAATCTGATATGATACAGCACCAAAAATGAAATATGTAAAAAAATGAAAAGACAAAGACTGGTGGAATGAAGAATGATACACTAGGAAGAGACTGCTCAAGGTAAGCTCAAGAGAACTGACAATCAACCCTCAAAAACCAAGACTTATATTTGTTATTTATAGGTTTGAGAGTAGGGGAAAAAAAAAACAAAAAACAGCTCTATACATTATTTCTCTATAAAATCTCTTGTAGGTTAATGCTACCCAAAATTTTTACATGGAAACTTATCTTTTATACTTATGAGCAAAAATGAAAAAAAATTTCCAAGGCCAACTTCTTACTTCAAAGCAAACATGGTGAATATTTTCATTTAAAAAAAAAGTAAACATAGCCGGGCGTGGTAGCGCATGCCTGTAATTCCGGCTACTTGGAAGGCTGAGGCAGAAAAATCGCTGGAGCCCAGCAGGTCGAGGATGCAGTGGCCGGGAGTGGCCACTGGCACTCCAGTCTGGGCGACAGAATGAGACTCCAACTCAAAAAATAAAAAAATAAAAAGTAAACCAATTTTAAATGTGCCCATTCAATAACAGATGACCACTTCATCTCTTCCCTTCCTGAACAATTCAACTTTAAAGCCACTGGGTGGGGCCAACCTTAGGTAAATTTCTACAGTAGAGTAGGTGGGAAGGCTGAGGTAGCCCAGAGCAGACTGCCCACAAGAGCCAGAGTCCAAATGGAATGCAGAGAGAGAGGTGGCAGCAAAGGGAGACAGACAGAAAAGCAAAAAAATATAAGTATAATGGGAGCCAGGCTTCTCACTGTCAAAGAAGGCAGCCACAAAAAATACAAAAAAGAAACAGGAAATAACTGTGGTGCTGAATTCTTTATTTCTGTCCACAAAGATGGTCTGGGAAACGCCAATAGCAATGAGCACACCTAGATTCTACATGTTGTTTTCTAAATAATGTTTTCCACTATTCTTTGTAAAAAACTACTTTACCAAAGCTACTCTAAATATAACCTCCTCTCTCTTTCCTTTCTAATTGAGAAAAGGAAAAGGACCTGCTCTCTTCCCTCCAAGTATATTACCTAAAAAGTTGCATGTGTTGCCATAATCATAAAAATTTATGCTTTCCCTGAGGATTTACAAATCATTATATGGAGCCTGAGAGAGAAAGGAAGCTAAAAGCCTAAAATGAATATATATTTCAAGGCCTATAAGTAAACACAGTACCAGGCCCTATGGTAATAAACACAATAAATGTCACTGGCATTGGCATTGGCATGACCTTAGCATTGTGATCAAAGTCAAACAAAGCCATGAGACAAATAAGTTAAATATCAATAAAACATCATAGTCCCCAGAGACAGGAAGAACATGAAGAGAATTTGGAATAGAATGAATGAAGAAGTAAACTTATCAACTGAATAAAATCAATTGGTTTAGCAACAAAAAAGAAAAATTAGGTTGTAACTTGAACCTAGAGACTACCCTGTAGGTAAACAGGTTTTTAAAAAAAAACAAAAAAACAAAAAATCCCAAGGCTTTGGCCTACCGGGGGTTACAGAAAACAATATAGTCAGTGTCCTGACCAGACACTTCCTGGATCATTTAAAAAATTAGGCAGCAGAGAAGCATAAGCACCAATTTTGCATGAAAGACTGAAACCAAAATTATTTGGTATGCAATAACTGTATCCTTACTGGATAAACACCTTTGAATGTAAGGGAAGAAACTTATAAAAAAACAAATTAACTTAAAACTGAATCAAATCCTTAGTATTAATGTTTGTGACAGTTTTGTATAGATTAATTAACTATAACATTTAAGACAATTTTGCCTATTAGGGTAAAGCAGCAGCCTTATAATTCCAATTTAAAATACATGAGTAGTCAGGCAAGGTGGCATGCCTTATGGTCCCAGCTACTTTGGAAGCTGAGGCAGAAGGATCACTTGAGCCCAGGAATTTGAGGTCAGACTGGGTAACACAGCAAGACCTTGTCTCTTTACAAAATACATAAATAGATAAATTTTAAAAACACAAAAACAACAAAAAACAACTTAAATAAGATGTCAATTATTAATTTAAACCTGTGGTTTTAATTTGAAGTTTCATTAAACAGTAAGAAAGCATAAGATATTAAATATACCATATCTGCATTTAATTTATTAGATATCTATAAAGTTTTTTCTAATTATTTGTGGTCTGTCAGAAAACTGAGCTACCATACAAATACCGAAATATAGAGATCAAACAATTTAAGATTTTAACTAAGCTTGTAAAAGGAATAAAATAAAATCAAAGTCCCTCTTTAAAATGATTGTTTAAATTTACTAAATTGTAAGAATAAGACTTGTAAGCTAAACTTCAAACTTAAGGAAGTGTTAGTTTTAAATTTAATTAAAATAAGCTACATATTAATTCTTAAAACCAAAGGAACTGGTGAATAAACTTTTGTTTAAAAAGTCACCTTCAAGGATAACATTCATACTCAATCCTCATCCTTCAATAAGTCAAATTCTTCCTCATTCATGAAGCTTTTCCTCTTTTAAACAAATTTATTCTATGCTAAAGAAAATTGTCTAACATTCAAATTGTTAATTTGTCCTGTTTCAAGTGGCATAACTTATCATGAAAAACACTCCTCTTTACAGATGTACATCTCCTACCCAAGATTATAAGCACTTTCACAATAGAGAACATGTCTCTGCATCTCTAAAACCATCTCGCACAAGGCAACTCATTTGAGGGGGGGAGTCAAAAAAACCAAAAAAATCCAGAATTATCTTTTGTAGGGCAGGCCTCTTGTAGTAAACTCAGAATTTGTTCCTCACAACCAACGGTTTTACCTGGAAGTTTTTAGAAGGTTGTGTCACGATATGTGGGAAAAAAAGTCCCAAGTTGTGGCAAACAGGTGACTGGGTTCTACGGTAGCACCTGCTGCTCACACCGTGCTGAGTGTTCAGCAGTTTTTGACCAAAAATAGCATGAACCCTGTGCCCCACTCTCCCAATTTACCCAATCTCACCAAGTGACTTTGTTTACCCAATGAAAAAAATCCTCAAAGGGAAACATTCTGCAAACGTGGAAGAGGCACAACAAAAACCGGCAGAAGCATTGAAATTGACAAGTGGAAAAAGCATCCTGATAGGTGTACTCCATCAAGGTGACTGAAGTTTAAACATGTAAGAATATGCAATTTTTTATAAATAAATTCTGGGTTTTTTGGGGTCCCACCTCATATAGATAACTATTAGTGGTTGATTAACTGATTTTCAATAATTACAGATTCTTTTTAAATTCACTATTACCTCTGTTACATCCCAATGGTGTAAAAATTGATCCAAGTCTGTAAGGTACAGAAGCACAGGGGAAAGCTGTGTCTGGATAACATGAGGAACTCCGCGAAGGCTCTGAAGCCAATTCAACTCCTCTTTTGAAAACCCTAATGCAGGTAACAAAGACGGCAACAAAAAGATCATAAAGCAGCAACATTCTTCATAATTGTTTAAAAATAGAGATGACGTGTTTTCTCTGTGTTTCTGCATTTCATGCGGTATTTTAAAAAATGAAATGCTAGCAATGAAAGCAGTTAAATTCATAAAATTATACATACAAAGAACATGATCTTACCCAGTTTATAATATAGCAAAAAAGAATTTTACCCCTCTAACTTGGGTTTTACCACTCTTACCTTAAAAAAGTAAAAGGTATAATTTTTCCATGATGGTAGGTTTAAGAAGCAAATAAACAAATAAAAGTAATAATATACTACTTCATGTATATACTAAACACTTTATGTTCTTACATAAAAGTACTTCAAAAGATTTAAAACTGCTGTATCACAAATCTTCTTTAAAATTTTTGACAATACATGAGTAGTTCTTCAATAAAATTTGATTCCCTTACTACCGCTATTACACTTGGCCTAACATACACAGACAACTTGCCGAAGTCCCTCCTGAAAGGTAGCTCTCAGCCGGGCTCGGTGGCTCAGCCTGTAATCCCGCGCCTTTGGGAGGCTGAGGTGAGTGGATTGCCTGAGCCCGCGGGTTTGAGACCCGCCTGGGCAAGCGAGACCTCATCTCTACAATAAATCAAAAAAAATTAGCCGGGTGTGGTAGCGCGCACCTGTAGTTCCAGCTACTTGGAAGGCTGAGGCGGAAGGATTGCCTGAGCCCAGCAGGTCGAGGCTGCGGTGGCCGGGAGCGGCCACTGCACTCCAGTCTGGGCGACAGAGTGAGACTCCAACTCAAAAAAAAAAAAAGGTAGCTCTCATAATGACACGAAATCCATCGATAACGCCCAACTCCAGCTACTGGTTTTAATGCTCAGATCACTATACTTCTATGGGTATAGCCCAAAGAGACATTATCCAGTTTGACAGCAATTATCATAGTACTGACTTGTAATGAGCTTTCTAAAACCACTAAAAACTTCTTGACAGGTACTATTATTAAAACATAAAGCCTCTCCCATCTCAAGTATTAACTATATCTCCTAATTTCAGGTCTTCAGAAAATTTCAAGGAATCTCATCATCATCATCCACATATAAAATGGAAATGTTGAAATAAAATTATTTAAACCAATAGTTATAAGACTAATGCATCTAAGATAAAACACTTATACTCATCTTAGCAATTTTGTTTTGAGGGCAAACAGAATGCACAAAACAGCTAACCAAAATCTGCTGTTATTTATATAGCAAGTTGAACATTTTAAACATGTCTTAAAATGGATATTCTGTTAACTAGTTTTTTGAAAGTATGCAATAAGATTTTCTCTGGCTATTTTAAGAAGTGCCAATTAGGTCCAATTCACTGTAAACAACGATGAGAATAAAGTTAAGAAACAATACTATGAAGGAAATAAAAATAAATAAAATGAAAACAAACTGACATTCAAATAATTCTCAAGTTTCTGGTACTTCAAACTATGAGAAATTTAAAGACGAATCATCTTTGGGAGAATGAGGTGAGCGGATTGCCTGAGTTCGCGGGTTCATGACCCGCCTGGGCAACTTGGCGAGACCTCCTCTCTACAATAAATCAAAAAATTAGCCGGGCGTGGTAGCACGCGCCTGTAGTTCCAGCTACTTGGAAGGCTCCTGAGGCGGAAGGATCACCGGAACCCAGCAGGTCGAGGCTGCAGTGGTCGGGAGCGGCCACTGCACTCCAGTCTAGGCGACAGAGTGAGACTCCAACTCAAAAAAAAAAAAAAGATGAATCATCCACCTTCCTGCCTCAGGAGCCTGACAGTGTAGGGCATAAATATTCCTTCAAAGATTTCTATGTGTTAATCATAATAAAAATCATTCCAAGACAGAATATCATCTTCAAAACTGAGAACCAAACAGCAAACCTTAGAAGAAATTGTGATTCACATTAGGTTTTTTTCCATTTTTTTAACTGGCAAGTGAACATGGTTACCTGTAAGTGTGGAAAATAAGAAGCTGAAATAGTCCACATCACTCATCAACCAGTCTTTAGTTGAATACTTCCACCCAGAAAATGATGATCTATAATAAACAATGGGAGAACTATTACCAGAAATAACCAACTAACCAACTTAAGACTCAAAAACACAGTATATAACTACTTTTCTTTATTGAAAACAAGTCTAATTGTTTAAAACAAAATCCGTATTATTGTTTTAGTTTATAAATAGGAGCTCAAGTACTATAATAGGAAAATTTGAAATGTAGACATATTTGTGTGAAGTTTTATTGAAAAGCATATTTGATTGGCATATATGGTATAAAAGAAAATTTCCACATTTGAAAATCAGGCTCCAAGGAGCCTAGATGAAATTTTGCTTTTCAGTAGGTCAGGTCAACTGCTACTATTTACTATGACTTTTATGAAGTCTTACCCTCAATAAATGAGTTAAGTTTAAACAATCTCCAGCTTCCTATCTAACTAAGCAAAAGTATCTTAATTAGGCAGAGAAACCTTT
>CAUYQG010101936.1:0-51122 GCA_963574415.1 Tarsius wallacei
CTCAGGCAATCCACTCACCTCAGCCTCCCAAGGCGTGGGATTACAGGCTGAGCCACCGAGCCCGGCTATATTCTTTATAAATTACCCAATCTCAGGTATCTTGTTATAGCAGCACAATGACAACATCTGTAAATGAGACAGTGTATAAATCCATAAGAACTCTGCCAGGTACATACAAAGCCATTTTTTCATGACTTCCCATTGCAGTTGTTGTTCATTTCAATTCTACATTATAGAAGATCAGGGTGAGTCACAGAGAAGACCAGGGTGAGTCACAGAGAAGCTAATAACAGTTTGTTTAATGACACCAAGCTCCCAAGTGTGAAGTCATGGTGGGAACCCAGGCTACCCACTCCTCTGTTGGTCTTCTCTGAGTCGGCTGAGAGAAGTGGAGAGTTGAATGGGCAGACAAAGTAGAACGAGTCTCCAGGGGCCCATGGCAAAAGTGGGATTTGAGAGTTGCAGTAGAACCACCCCAGACACAAAAGAATGTTTAGGAACGGAGCCAGATAGTTAAATGTTACAAAAGAGAGAAGACAGTCACTGGGACCGGTTCAGCAACAATCAGCAGGTAGCAATGTAAAGATTAGGCCAAGCTGATTCAAAAAAAAAAAAAAGGTAAAGGTAAGAGCAAGTGGCAGTTTCGAGGAACCAGTCAAAGTAAGGAAAGTGAAAAGAAGGTGAAAGTGAATTGGCAACAGGTCACACTCCATAGACGGGGGTGTCAGCTTCCAGCTGTTTATAGTCAGCTTCCCACAAGATCCCATTGCTAGGGAAGATAATATTTATCACATTGTACTGTACTAACTTTGCATGAGTTTCTCTTTGTTACTAGTTAATACTATATTTAAGAAAAATATCACAGCTTTCTAATACGGTATCTATACTACCTACTGTAATGAACTGTTCATAATACGCACTCCCTCCATGTTTGTCAAATGACGCTATGATTCTGTAAACCACACACCTATTACCACCACCATTTTAGAAGTGAGGAAACATTTCAGATGGCTTTAGTAACTGCCTGTGTCAAGTAAGATCCATAATTAACAAAAGAAAGAGCCAGGCCTGTAACCTCAGTTTTCTGGCTCTAAGCCCAATGCTCTTTCTGACCTCCCTGTTGAAATCTCCACCTCTCTAAATGCATGATATAAGTAGACATGTTGGCATAAGTTCCTGGCCAGTTTACTGTTATAAGCATACTGATCAATTTACAATCATTGGTTACTTACTGTATCCATTTCTGTGGTCTATAAATTAGGCCAGACTATCTTCAGTATCTTCAGTATGAGTCATTCATTTTCACTTCCCTCTACATCTGTTAAGCTCTGCTTCATCATACAAAATGCTTCATATCATTTCAGTGGGAGGTTGTTATACTTCCTTGCATACTAAATTTACATTGCAAAGTCTGATAATCTGATTTTTATAAGCATACAATTTTCTTTTCAGAAAAAACAATATAATCAGCCAAAACTTATCAGATAAAAAGATTCCCTAATAGTCAAAGTTGTTATCAGATTTTAATTTTAAAAACATATTAACATCGAAGAGTACTTTCTTAGATAATTTTGAGAAAATACTTTTTATAAAAACTTAAATATTCCTTTTTATCTGCCAAAAACAATTCAATGTGCTTGTTACTTGTTGCTTCTTCTGAAAATAACTTCTAACTAACAGATGTTTTTGTAAGTCGATTAGAATTTTTAATAATGTATTTTCTATGCCAGAGACAAATGGCAATTATTTAGGAAGTCATTTAAAGGTATTTTTTTAATGGAATGGTCACAGCTAACAATACAATAAGGTGTTTGAAGACAAGATGAGCTTGGAGATGTTCGGAGTGAGTCAGAATAATCAGAAAGGAACCTTGTTTCCACCGATTTTTTTTCCCACTTGAACACCAGTTCCCCTTCCATGGTTTTGAATGAACAGTAAATGCCAATTTATATTAATTGGATGAGAATGGAACGATCCCATCAACCTGATGCTTCATAAAAATAAAAAATAAAAGGAGACTTTTAAAAGACGAAAGCTTTGTGATTTATGCTTTGAATTTATTTCACGTTTCTTATGACTGGTTTTCATTATAATCAAAGATATAACGCTACATAAAGATATTGTAAGGCCCCTTTTCTGGTTCCCAAAGGCAGAGTAATACAATTACTGTGAAAGGTCAATTAGCCCCACACTAATTAGCCGCATGGGTCTGGGCCTTGTCACCTCTGTGTCCCGCCCACCACAGGCCTGGAACCTTCCTGCTGCTCATTAGGACCTGCACCAGAGGGAGCTCACAGGGTGGGAAGGAGACGGAGCACGAATCAATCCATTCAGGTACATGCTCACTGCTACAGGAAATGATTTATTTGTGAAGAGCAGAGGTTAGTGCTGTTTGAGCCAGTGAAATTTGGGATTTTACTTATCCACGTTTGCTCTTTCCTAAATACAAACGCTATCAAAAAATTAAACTTATGCCCATTAAAGCCAAGTTAAAATCATGTTTTACATGTAAACTGTGCAAGAAATGCTGTAAAGTATCCATTTCTTTAAGTATTATTTTTTGACTAGTTTGGATGAACATTATTAACAATTTCTAAAAAGATGGGCTTTTTTTCAACACAATTAATTTTTTAGAAGTCATTGAATGTGTTATATACAATTAAGGTCAAAGTTAGCAAACATACTCTCTTCATGTGTACATATAGCACGAAGAGATGAATCTTGAATTACAATACTCCACTTTACAGCATGTCTTCCTTCTAAAGATATTTTACCCCCAAATGATTCCACCCCAAAGGAAAAAATACGAAGCAAGGAACCTTTCATCCCAACCTCCTCATTTCACATACCACCTCTCTCTTCTGGTGTGCTCTGTTTCCCCAGAACTCAAGGAGAACATTTATTTTTACCAGAGATATTTCACGAATAATAAGAGAAGGAAATATTTTTCAGTACTGGGGCCATTTCTGAAAAAGAGGCTAATGCTAAAAACACCTTTATATCCCTTTTTAGGGCCTGTTCATTGCTGGGTTCTAAAATAGTCTGCATCATTTCATCTCTCCATTTATTTCTGGTTTTTTTTCTTCCTGCCACCCATAATTTCACTTTCTAAAATACTTTGTCTTTGGATGATCTCTTGATCTCTTTCTCTCTCCCTCCTCACCTCCTTCCTATCTCCCCTCTCTGTTCCACTTGTACCCATCTCTCCTATGCTGTGTAAATCATTTATGGCATCTCTGTGGTGAACAACAAGGGGCTCATTCCTGCCTATTCAATACTAAATAGAACTAGATGTGCCCCTTGCTTGGGTTACAGTCTGCTGTGGATTGAATGTTCCTGCCCTCCCAAAATGCATTTGTTGAAACCTAATCCCCAGTCTGATGGTAGGGGTTGGGAGGTACTTAGGTTCAGAGAGTGGCGACTTCGAGAACAAGATTAGTGCCCTTATAAGGAGAGATGCAAGAGTATGTGTACACTCTCCCTGCTATCTGCAATGTGACGATGCAATAAGATGACACCTATCGACAAACAAGGATGCGGAACCTCACCAAATACCATATTTGTCAGTGCCTTGATCTTGGACTTCAAAATCCCCAGAACTGTGATAAATAAATGTTGTTTAAGTCACCTACTCTACGACATTATGTTACAGCAGCCAGAACTGACGAAGACATAGCCCAGCGCTGGTTGCTGCAGACCCAGGAACAAAGCAACTAAGCACAGAGAAATAAGTTGAGTTGTTCAAGGTTGCAATAAGTGGGTAGCTGACCTGAGACTGAATAAGTTTACTTTATTTCAGATCTTTAAAACAAACTTTTAGACAACACAGGAAATGATCATTTGGAACCCCAGGTTACTGTAAAAAAGACCCATTCACCCTGAATAATCACCAAAACAAAAAATTTTCTCTCAGAAGAAATAAAAACAGTAGATGTTTTCTTACCCAGTCACACACATAATAGAGCTATAACAAATGCAATACAGGTTGAGAATCCCTAATTTGAAAACTCAAAAGCTGACATGCACCAAAATCCAAAACTTTTGAGCACTGACATGAAGGCACAGTGGAAAATTCCAAAGCTGAACTCAGGTGACAGGTCACAAGAAAAACACAGGTATACAATGCCCAGTTTACTGAGTCCCAAAGGGGGAAAAAAAGACATTCCCAGTTACTTTTAGAAGCAGTATGTCATTTCAGTGCACACCCAGATTCCCCTACGTAAGCACACCAACAAAAGGTAATAAAATGGCATGTGTGCAGGCTGGACATGCCAACAGCAGGTAAAAGGATATATTTATGTTTATCTATAGCAATGTAAGGATAAAACAATTTACAGGCCGGGTGAGGTGGCTCCAGCCTATAATCCTAGCACTTTGGGAGGCCGAGGCGAGAAAATTGCCTGAGTCCAGAGGTTCGAGACAAGCCTGGGCAACTTGGTGAGAACTTGTCTCTACAGTAAATAAATAAATAAATAGTCAGGCGTGGTGGTGTGTGCCTGTAGTTCCAGCTACTTAGAAGGCTGAGGCAGAAGGACTGTCTGAGCCCAGCAGGTCGAGGTTGTGGTGGCCGTGAGTGTGCCACTGCACTCCAGCCTGGGCAACAGAGTGAGACTCTAACTAAAAAATAAAATAAAATAAAAATTTACAAGAGAGTATGGTGTTGGAAAGACCAACATATATGACCTGAATAAAGAGAAGCATAAACTATTAAAATTCTATGCTAAAATTGAGGAACAAAAGTTAATGAAGAGTAGAAGAACTTTGCATAAAGCTAGAAATGAAGATCTTAATCATGTTTTGAAACAGTGCTTCTGTTAGCAGGGCAGTGAACACATGCCACTTAATGGTAAACTGATCTTGAACCAGTCAAAGACCCATCATGATGAACTGAAAATTGAAAGTTACTGTGACCAATCAACAGGCTTGTTGCAGAAATTTAAGAAAAGACACAGCATTAAATTTTTAAAGATTTATGGTGACAAAGCATCTGCTTATCACAAAGCACCAAAAAAATTCATCGATACCTTTGCCAAGGCCATAACTAATGAACATCTGATGCCAGAACAAGTCTCTAATGATGATGAAACATCACTGTTTTGGCTTTATTGCCCAGAAAGACACTCACTACAGCTGCTACAGGAATTAAAGATGCCAAAGACAGACAAAATATGCTGGGATGTGCTAATGCAGCAGGCACGCATGAGTGTAAACTTGCTGCAATCTCACTGTTCTCACTGTCTCCAAGGAGTGAATTTCTTATCCTAACCAAAAGGCATAAATTACCAGGGATATATTTTCTGATTGGTTTCATAAACATTTTGTACCATTGACTCATGATCACTGTAGGGAAGTTGGACTGGATAATGACTGCAAGATTTTGTTATTCCTTGACAATGTTTTGCTCATCCTCCAGCTGAAATTTCCATTAAAAAAATGTTTATGCATGTATTTTTCTTCAAATGTGACTTCATTAACTTAGTCATGTGACCGGGATATCCTTAAGTCAATGAAGAGTAAATATAAAAACACTTACTTGAATTGCATTCTAGCAGCAATGAATAGGCATGGGTGTGGATAATTTTCCAATGGCATTGAACATGAAGGATGCCATATATGGGCTGAGCACGGTGGCTCACACCTGCAATCCCAGTACTTTGGGAGGCCAAGGTGGGAGGATCGCTTGGGGTCAGGAGTTCAAGACCAGCATGGACAACATAGTAAGACTTTGTCTCTACAAAAAAAAATTTTTAAATTATAAATAAATAAATACATAAATAAAGCCACAACATATGGTGTTGCCAGTGCTTGGAACACAGTGGCTAAAGACATGCCTGACAGAACCTCTGGCCTGCGATGGCACTCAGTGATGATGAACAAAGTGGTGACTTTGAAGGATACTATATATCACATGAGAATAAAATGATGTCTGACTCCCTTACAGATGCAAAAAAATAAATAAACCTTCAGAGTCCTTCAGTAAATTGCAAAAAGTGGATATCGAAAAAATTTTTAACATTGAAAATGAGGCTCTAGTATTTCATTCATTGCCCAATGGTAGAATAGTCAAAATGGTTCCAATCAAAATGACAATGATATTAGTGATGATAAAGATGATATTGTTGCACTGTAGAAAAATATGCCTATAGAGGATATGGTGGAAATGTATGATAGTCTTATTGAAGGACTAGAGCAGTGCTCATTTATAACAGCTTCTAAAATAAAAAAGAGTTATAAGACAATAGCCATTTATTAATAAGTCACATGACTCTAGAGAAACCTTTTAAAAAGCCATCCAACAGACTTGCTCCTTATCCCTAGAAGACCCCACTTCCTGCTCCTTCAATTGCTTCTGATGTTTCTTCTCACCTAAAAAATACATTGCATAATAACCTTTTAAGCAAAACACAGCTTAATGGGTAGAGACTGAAAGTCTGTCTTGTTGTTGCTGTTGTCTGACAGGTGATACAGGTATCCTGGTAATGCTACTGTGTCAGTTCTCCTGAATACATTATTGTTATTATTATTATTGATGTTGTTGTTGTTGCTGTTTTACTATATTAATGACTTGTCATTTTTTAAAATTGTTAAGTACTGATTTGTGAATATGTGCAAAAAAATGATTACTTATAGGTAGCAAATAAATTCAAAGTGAAGAATGATAGTGATGCCAGACAACCAACTCTTCACATGGGTGGCTGATAGTAATACTTTTACTTTCTGATCACTCAATATACACTGAGGACTAAACTCTGACCTTTTTTCTTTATCTTGCCAAATTCCTAACTGAGGGGCATGGGAAGACAGGTTTTTCATGAATTCTCCCTATACAATATGATTTACTTCAAAATCTAACTCTGGCATAACACCACATAACAGAGAAAGAAGGAAACTCAAAGAATTTTATGACCCAGTAAAGTTGCCTCTTGGGGACTCCAGGCACATTTTTAAGGCACCACTGATTCTCTCCGAAGTCTGTCACCCATGAGGCTTCATCTACATATCAATAAACTTGACTCCCTCCTCATTCCTCAAGATGCCTTTTTCCTATACTAATTTCTAAATTCCTCAGATAACAGCCTGACTCTTGTTGTCAATCAGGAAATCTTTGAATGCACCTATAACCTGCAAGCCTTCCCCCAACAACCCTCACCTCCCCAACCCCACTATCTCCTTTGGAGATGTCCTGCCTACCCAGACCAAACCAATGTAAATCTCACATATGTTGATTTATGGTTTTCTGTAACTTCTGTCTTTCTAAAATGAATATAACCAAGCTACAATTCAACCATTGAGGGCACCTGTTCTCAGGACCTCCTGGGATGGGTGTCATGGGCCTAAGGACACTCACACTGAGCTCAGAATAAACCATCTTTAATATTTTAGAATTTGGCAACTTTTGTCAATAACACAAGTTTTGCTTGATGCACAAAGTTATTAAAAATATCATATGAAGTTACCTTTAGTCTATATAAGGTGTATATGAAACATAAATGAGCTTTATCTTTACACTTGGGTCCCATCCCCAAGATATCTCATTATGTATTTGCAAAATCAAAAAAAAAAATTGAAATCCATAACACTTCTGGTCCCAAGTATTTTGGATAAGGAATGTTCAACCTATATGTAAAAACTCTAACTAGAGGAGAGAGGAAATAATTAGTAGTTTATTCTTAAATTTTAAAAGTTTCTCGCTAAATCAAGCATATGTCTTACTGGCACCCAAGAAAAGGTAGTCCAATGTCATCATCCAGGAGTCATTCAGCAAATCTGTGATCTTTCATTTTCCTCGGACCCTGGGTTGACCTGAGTCCCCGCACTGTGCTCGGACACAGCACCAGGGTGGGTGGGAAGAAGCAATATTGAGTCAGACTCTTTAATGGCAATGAAGAAACTAGAGCTGCCAGGCAGTCATATTTATTTTTTTAACCAACTGACATAGAGATAAACAGTTTCACACCTTTGCTGTACATTTCTTAGGCATATAGCCTTAGGTTTCAATTTTAGATATAAATATAACACATTGTTACTTATGTCAGCTCCTCTTTCATAATCTGGACATCTCAGGTCATGTGTAACAATTCTTCTCCTCTGGATAAATTAAACATGAGACTGCTCTCCTCTTTCACACCTGTACTCTGAGCAGATGGCTGCTTGAGAAGTCCTCCAGACACTGGCCGGTAGAAAGACATTGAAGTCCTGTGCAATTCAGGACAAATTCCTAGATCCTGACATTCAATTTGACTGCAAGAAAGGACAAATGATATTCATTTCTTCAGTTTCAGCTGTTGGTCCTAACTCATTCTTTCCTAAAATCATTTATTCAGGATAAACAATGAATAAGTATGCCCACAGGCCATCCAAAGTAGATCCCACAGCTCTCACAGGCAAACAACATGCCACGTAGAGGGCGCAGAGTCACTGCAGGTAAAAGAACAAGATGGACTGTGCTGGGTGATGACCAGGGACTCTCGGCTTGGAAACATTACTCCAAAATAACCCATAAATGTTGCTGTTGACAAAAATATTATTCGAAATTTACCTAACAGAACTTATCCATAGTGAACTTCCTATACCATCGTTGTTGGGTTTTTTTTTATATGTTCATAATATGAATGTTATCAGGTTATAAGGATAGAAAAAAAGCTCAGCGGAGACCTATTCAAGTCTTCCCTGGCAATAAATCAATTGAAGAAATTTACAAAGGGCCACTGACTGGAAGGGAGGTTTATGTGAAGTACCTCCAAGTGTGATACCAATGTTTTGTGTCCCTCTTTAGTGAAAGCTAATGAAAAGCCCACATGACATGTCAGATCACAGGTTCCAGATAATAGAGTTTACTTGGCCCTCTGATAACTCAGGTTACTCCTCAACTCTGGTAGAGATTGAAACAAGGCAATACAGGAGTTTGTTGTTGTTTTTTTGGTTTTTGTTTTTCCATAATTAAGTCACTGTATATTTATTTACTGCAAGAATAGTTAGCAGAACTGTAACTAGTACATCTTCTATTTTCTATTCACCTATGGCAGTTTGTTTCTAAATGAGCTTCCGAGGCCAGTAGGACTCACAATGTCAAGCTAAAGGCAAGACCAAGCAGAGTGCCCTGACTTAAAAGAAAGCTCTATCCTCTCCTTCATTTATTTTTTTTCCAACTAATGTTGGAATTCATTTTCATCTAGAACCTCAGAATATAATCTTGTATGGAAATAGAGTTTCTGAAGATGCAATTAGTTAGGGTTCTTGAGATGAAATCATCCTGGATTTAGGTTGAACCCTAAGTTCAATAATTGGTGTCTTTATAAGTAGAGGAGAGGATAGACAGAAACAGGGAAGAAGGCCATGAGAAGACAGAGGCAGAGACTGGAGTGATGCTGCCACAATGTAAGTAACGCCAGGATATATCAGAAGCTAGCCTACAGAACTGTAAGACAATACATTTGTGTGGTTCTCAGCTACCACTTCTCTGCTACTTTATTATGACAGCCTTCAGAAGCTAATAAAGGAGGAAAAGCCATTTTGGGCACAGGAAACAGAACATGGTTGAGAAACCTAAGGATTGGAGAGGAAGAAGAGCTGGAATTCATTATGACCGGGAGTAATATGCTTTTAGATGGAGTCAATAATAAGTTGGGCTACTAATTTTGCACTCCATAAAGCCAATACCAGCCCAATTTCCCCATATAACTGAAATTTTGGGGAATTTTTGAATAAACACAGAAATTGGCCCTCCCAGCCTTAAAACTTAAAACACCCTTAGGCAAGGGCCTGAAACTCCCAGAACCTCACATCTAGACGATGGGACACCAGACCCCTCACTCTACAGGATTGCTTCCTAGCCCCTCCCCACCTGATGCTTTATATTCCTTTCCCTACTGTGTTAAACCTCCAGTTTCAATGGTAGGGAAGATGGATTTGAGACTCCTTTCCTGTTGGCTGATATCACCTAATTATAAGTCTTCTTTCCTGCCAATACTCTTTGTCACAAGACCTCAACCAAACCCCTGGTGATTCAGTAACAAAGCCAGTAAGATTTTCATTTTTTCAACATTTATTTGGAGGAGACTATAAGTTCTGTGAGGGGTAGGAGTGAAGAGAACTGTTGTAGCAGCCTGCTTCATAAACACACTAGCCTTCCGCTCACTTTGGCTAGCTGACATGCTCCCTGGTTTGTCTGGTGATGTCAGGTTACCCCTGTTGTACTAGTGTGATTGCTAATAGCTCCCCCTTCAACTATCAAAAGCTTCCCTGTTTGAAAGATAAATCATGTGGTCACTCTGCTCACGGTTACCCATATCACATAGTAGGTGGTCAGTGAGTCGTTTTTTGAAGTACTTAATAAAAGAATCATAATGTCAATCATATCTAACACTTTTTGAATTGTCTATGTGCCAGGCACTGTTCTCAGAATGTTTTTCATCTCACTTTCCACTGCACCACAGTGAGGTAGATACTATCATATACTTATTTTAGAGGAGGAAACAGAAGTCCAAACAAGTCAAGTCATTGACAAAGGTAACAACACAGCTACTAAGTGGCTGAGCTAGAATAATAACTAATATTTATCTGGCACAATATTAACTATTCACAAATCCCATCATAAGCATCAATACATGTAATCCCCATTGCTGTAGCATGGAAGTTTTTGCCCTTTCCAAAATTCACGTTGAAATTTAATCCTTGATGCAGCAGTATTAAAAGGAGGTCTTTAGGAAGTAATTAGGACATGAAGGTTCTGCCCTCATGAATGAATTAGTACCTTATAAAAAAGCTTGAGGGAGTGGGCTTGCCCTTTCTGACCCTTCAGTCATGTGAGGACACAGTGTTTATTCCCTTTGAAGGATGCAGCAGAAAGGTACCATCTTGGAAGCATCTTTCCCCAGACACTGAACCTGCCAGTATCTTGATATTGGACTTCCAGCATCAAGAACTGTGAAAAATAAATTTATTTTCTTTTTTAAAATATTTAAAAAATATTTTTATTGCCCAGAAGCATAGACTCAAGTTGCCCTGAATATACACTGCCAAATTTCTGTTCTTTATACATTACCCAATATTTTGTTATGGCAGCACAAATGGATTAAGACACTCACCTGATACTTTCACCAACCCTCTGTCAAGTATTATTTTCAGTATTTTAACAGCGTCACTTAGGGTTCAAGAACACTTAATGGATTAGCCAAAATTACACATGAAGTTTCTAAGCAGGAGTTACCTATTTATGTCAAAACTAGCATGAGAATTACCTGAGGTATCAAGGAGAACAGATTTTCATCCTTTCTAGCACTAGAGAATCGGAATCTGTAAAGGCATTTCTTGACAATCTACATTTCAAATCATCTCCCCTGGTGACTTTTTTTTTTTGAGTTGGAGTCTCACTCTGTCACCCAGACTGGAGTGCAGTGGCACGCTCCTGGCCACCACAGCCTCGACCTGCTGGGCTCTGGCATTCCTTCCGCCTCAGTTTTCCAAGTAGCTGGAACTACAGGCGTGCGCTACCATGCCCGGCTAATTTTTTTTGATTTTATTGTAGAGTTGCGGTCTTGCCAAGTTGCCCAGGCAGGTCTCGAACCCACGGGCTCAGGCAATCCACTCACCTCAGCCTCCCAAAGCGCTGGGATTACAGGGTGAGCCACCAAGCCTGGCTCCCTGGTGGCTTTTAATAGCAGTTCAGCTGGGAATCTGGGGCGAGGGTCAGACCTGGACTGGCGTTCAGCCTCTGGACTCTTGGTTTCAACCTCTTCTCATCCACATGAATTCCTCCATTCTGGGCACGGAGACATTAGGTACTCACGACCTGCACTCTCTGCAGCCTTTGCTCACAATGGCCATTTCTGAGTGCATGGACTAACCTGGAGAACAGGGGCAGGATGAGGACACCCTAACTGAGGCAGGCTATGGGGACTCCAAGAAGTCTAAAGGAACCCAAGGGCCTCTCTATTCTCAGGACCACCACTTAAGAGCTGCCCAGTAGAAAATTAAATTGAATTAGCACCAAAGGCTGTAAAGAACTAGTTTACTCATAAGTGAACAGGGAAAAAAAATTAATCTGTCATGTAAACTTTTCTAATGGATTATAAAGACCATAAAAGAAAACATATTGTGCAATGAATAGGGAGAGAGAACATATAGCCAGTTGTTTGTGTCAGACATTTACAAACTACCAGTATCAAATGTGGCATCAATTATATCTTTATAGGGCAGATCTCAGAATTAACATACAAATAGTAACGCTTCTGTGTGCCCAAAGGCATCAGATATTTACAAGGCTGACTGTGTCAAGCAGTTGTGTAAATGTATACAATGCTTGGAGCAGCACTAAGGAAAGTCAATGATAGAAAACAGGTTTTAAGTCAAGTGCAGAATTGATGGACCACTTTACTTTTCTTGGTTTTATAATCTAGCACACCAAGTACAAATACAACAAAACCAAAAAGGAAATTGCGGAGACAACCACACATGTATGGATGCTTATTTGGTTCCACTTTCAGGTTGAAAGAATTTACCCACACAGAGAAAGGAACAATTTTGCAAATATAATTAATTTTTAAATATATTGATTTTTCTATAAGATCCCATGGGGAGTGGGTAGGAAAAAAACTTGGACAGAAAATCTGTTAGAATTATTTGTGTGTGTTTAAATTCTTAGGCTTCTGTGGTAAACATCTATTGAAATCTAGTAAAAATTTGTTTCAAATGTATTGAAAAGAATATGGATAGAGAGAAAAAAATCATATGAATAAATATCCATATAAATGAGGCCAATTCACACCTCTGCTCAAATATATTCTATGTGAGATATCTATCATCTATCTATCTATCTATCTATCTATCTATCTAATCTATTCATCATCCTTCTATACACACACTCATACAAACTAGAGCATGTTTACTTTCCAACTGGAACACATCATAGAAAATTTGTTGTCTTTTAATTACATGCTAAAAGTTCAAAGACTGTGATTAAACTGACCCAACTTCTTCACAGGACTGATGGATATGTTTTGTTTTCTTTAATATATAAACATAGAAATTGACTCTCTCAGCATTAAAACTTGAGAAACTTACATTTCTCTTACGAGATAAAAATTATGAAGGTGATTGAAGAGGGCATTATTTATAATCATATACCTAAATGTAAGTGTAAAATATAATATTCATTCACTCATTTAAATGTTTTTGCACATCTATCATGAAACAGATATTGTACATTTTGGGGAGATAAAATGTAAGCAAAAACAGTAATTAATACAACCTAATGTGATCACTCAACCCCCCTAAAAAAGTAGTAAGTGTTGTTCTTGTTTTCTCCTGAATCTAATCAATTTAATAAATTGATTCTAAAGTTACATAGAAAAATAAACATGCAAGAATACCTAGAGAAGTTCTGAAATGAAGAGAGAGACTAGCCACAGAAGAAATGAAACATAAGCCCTCTATATTAAAGCTCTATGATGCTGAAGTACAGATAATTAATGCACCAACACAAGATAGAAATGACCCAAGTGCTTTTAGAAATCTGGTATAGGCCAAAGACATCATCTCAAATCACTGAGAGAAAATAAGCTTTTCAATAATGGATAGTTAGTTGGAAAAAGATGAAATTGGATTTATATTGACACCATACACTAAAATAAATTCCCCCCACACGAACATTATTTGTTTGTAGTCTTATCAAATTATAATATATATATTCATATACAATAGGGACCCAAATAAAACTGGAATTGTCTTTTGTAGGCTCCTTGTAGTACAGTGTTCCCCTTGCTAGGTAAGTGTTCTAGGAACCCATCGGCATCAGTGTACCAGCAAGCATTGTTGTGAGAGACTGCATTTGGCTTCAGTGAACTTTTTTTGGAAATGCTTTCAACATGTTTACCCATTTCATGATGGGTGATTTATACAAACAATCTGTCCACACCGCACTAAGAGTTCAGCAGTTTTTGACCAAAAATGGCAAGGCCCCCATGCCCCACCCTCCCTATTCACCATATCTCACCCTGAGTGGCTTCTTTTTTTGTTTCCCTGGATGAAAAAAGTCCTCAAAGGGAAATGTTTTGTTGATGTGGAAGAGGTGAAAAAAAAGAGAAGCACTAAAAGGCATCAACACTGATGACTTCAAAAACTGTTTTGAACAGTTGAAAAAGCATCCCGATAGGTGTATTACATGAAATGGAGAGTACTTTGAAGAGGATTGAAGTTTAAATATGTAAGAATAAGTATACACTTTTTTTTTTTTTTGAGTTGGAGTCTCACTCACTCCGTCGCGCACACTGGAGTGCAGAGCCACCAAGCCTGGTCAGTAAACACTTTTTAATCAATAAATTCCAGGCCAGGCTCGGTGGCTCAGCCTGTAATCCAGCATTTTGGGAGGCCGAGGTGAGTGCATTGCCTGAGCCCGCAGGTTCAAGACCTGCCCAGGCAACTTGGTGAGACCTCATCTCTACAATAAATCAAAAATTAGCCGGGCATGGTAGCGTGCGCCTGTAGTTCCAGCTACTTGGAAGGCTGAGGCGGAAGGATTGCCAGATCCCAGCAGGTCAAGGCTGTGGTAGCCGGGAGCGTGCCTCTGCACTCCAGTGTGGGCAACGGAGTGAGTGAGACTCCAACTCAAAAATAAATAAATAAATAAATAAATAAAAATAAATAAATAAATAAATAAATAAATAAATTCCAGGGTTTTTTGGGGTGGTATATATATCCATCCCTAGTGATGTTATCAAAATATTAATAAATGTAACTACATCAAAATTTTTTAAAGTGTCTTTTTTGTGTCAAAACCCACTATCCGCAAAGATAAATAACAAATTAGGAGAAAATATTTTCAACTAAAAACAAAGATACAAAACTCTTAAAAACTGGAAAAAAAAATTAAAATAGGATAGAAAAGTGGGTTAAACATGGGAAGTTACAAAAATACAAAAACACATATTAAAATATGAAAAATACTGAACTTCACTTGTAAGATAAATACAAATCGATCTCAAGCCCCCTTCTACCAATAAGATTGATGTTTCAAAAGTTTGAGAACACACTCTCCTAGTGAAGCCAATCCAGAAACTCAGGCTCATTGCTGGTGGGGAGGGTGGCACTATTAGAACCACATTTCAGTTTACTTCATGGTACGCAGATTCAAATTTTAGGAATTTACTTTGAGGATTATACACCCCCACAATCATGAAACAACATGTGCACAAGGCAATTAATGTGGGATTCTCTCTAAGAAAAAATATCAGAAACAACTGAAACACTCATCCATAGAAGATAAGTAAAGTCTGTGAATAAAAAAATGCAGAAGACCCTTGTCAGTGATATTGAGTGGTAGTTTTTCTTTAAAAAAAGAAAGAAAAGAAAGCATAAAATAGGCTATTGTATGATATCTTTTACGTAAAAAGCAGTCAATTAAGTACATATATAAGGAGTTGTCTAGTTTTGTCTATTTTTGCAAAAAGAAATATAGGGGCCGAGCTCAGTGGCTCAGCTTGTAATCCCAGCACTTTGGGAGGCTGAAGCGAGTGGATTGCCTGAGCCCGCGGGTTCGAGACCCACCCGGGCAACTTGGTGAGACCTCGTCTCTACCATAAATCAAAAATTAACCGGGCATGATAGCGCGCGCCTGTAGTCCGGCTACTTGGAAGGTCGAGGTGGCCGGGAGCGTGCAACTGCACTCCAGTCTGGGCAACAGAGTGAGACTCCAATTCAAAAAAGAAAGAATTATAGGAAGGAGAAAGTAGAGCTAATGAAAATGGTTATCTATGAGGGGGTGGAGAAGATGGGGTGAAGAGACAGAAATGGGATCTATGTTTCCATAAATATACCTTTATCTAGAGTTTGACTTTTGAACCATGTGAATGTTTCATATAACCCCCCGAAAAAATTACATGAAAAAGATTAATAAAAAGCAAACCCTAAAATTGAAAACTATCAGAAATCAATGACTCCAACAACATATCAAATTGATAACAGCTATATATAAATAAAAGTAATTAAAATAACTTTTAGACATATTATTCTATATACTCTTTTGAGCAAATAAAGAATGGAAAAGAAATTTTGTACTTTCTTTAGTGCGTTTGTTATTGGTAGTGGTATTTAGGTGTATGAATTCTGAAACTCTTTGTGTGTATATTAAGATTAATAAACCGGGCTCGGTGGCTCAGCCTGTAATCTCTCGCTTGGGGAAGCTGAGGTGAGTGGATTGCCTGAGCCTGCGGGTTCGAGACCCGCCCAGGCAACTTGGCGAGACCTCATCTCTACAATAAATCAAAAAACTAGCCGGGCGTGGTAGCGTGTGCCTGTAGTTCCAGCTACTTGGAAGGCTGAGGCGGAAGGATCACCTGAGCCAGCAGGTCGAGGCTGCAGTGGCTGGGAGCGGTCACTGCACTGCAGTATGGGAGACAGAGTGAGACTCCAACTCAAAATAAAATAAAATAAAATAAAATAAAAATAAAAAAAGATTAATAAGTTATTATACTCACTGATATTTTTGGAAACCAGGTTTATCACAGTGGCAGAAGGAACAGGGAAGGTGAGAAAGAACATCATGGTGCTAGATTAGAAACTGAGGGAGCACAACGTACTTATAAATTTTAAAGAACCCACCAAAACATTGTTCATTAAGAAAAATTCTCTACTTTTTTTTTTTTAAACAATTATCAACCTGGGTCCAGCCTTGCTTGCTACACCTATATCACTACCCACTTTCCATTCTTACATTATTTTGAAGTAAATCTCAGATATCATATTACTGAACACAGGTGATTAGTCTGTGTATTTATGAGATAAAAATCTTCTATGAAAACATTACTAGAGGCTGGGTGAGGTAGCTCATGCCTGTATTTCTAGCACTTTGGGAGGCCGAGGTAGGAGGATCACTTGAACCCAGGAGTTTGAGACCAGCCTAGGGAACATAGTGAGACTTTGTCTCTACAAAAAAAAAAAGATAATTAGCTAGGAGTGGTGGCACATACCTATAGTCCCAGCTACTAGGGAGGCTGAGGAGGAAAGATCACCTGATTCCAGGACACTGAGGTTACCGTGAGCCATGATCATGCCACTGCACTCCAGCCTGGGCAACAGAGTAAGACTCTAACTCAAAAACAAACAAACAGAAACCTCCACATAACTAGAATACCGTTACAGCATTTAAAAAAAATAAGTAAGTATTTAATGTCAACAAATATCCATATGTTCATAAAAGTAGTTGCTTTCACATCGTTTCAATCAAGATCTAAGTAGGGTCCATACTTTTGACTGGATGAAATGTATCCTATGTTTCCCTTTTATTTCAATTTTTTTTATTGTGACACATCCATAAAGTTCTCCCTTTTAGTGTATAGAATTCAGGAGCTTTTAGCATGTTCACAAAGTTGTGCAGCCATCACCACTATCTAATTTCAGAACATTTTCTCTCATATCACTTTTAAGTTCCCTCTCCTTCTCTCTTTTTATCTTTGCAATTAATTTTTTGAAGAAAAATGGGTTAATCCATTGTAACTTTTCCATAATCTGAATTTTGTCAATTGTCTTATTCAGTGGTATTATTTAACAAGTTTCTCCATTGTCCTTTTTTAAAAAATAAGTATTATTTGGATCTACAGGTTTGATTAGGATTAGGTTTGATATTCTTCGGTGGGATTCCTTTATGGGTTCTGCTTTGTTCTTTCAAGCAGGATCACTAACTGGTTGTGCTTGGGCCTGGAGGTGACTATGATGTTCCAAGCTGTGGATCCTCCGTGCAAGAAACACAAAAATTGTAATATGATGATCATGCAATTTTATCATTTCTTCTCGACTATTAGATGGAACATGTCAATCAAGAAAAATTTTCCATCAACTACTATTTTGTTATTTTGTGATATATTCTGTATAGAAAGGCAGAGTAAATGCTTTATTCTTTGTTTATGCACTTTTAGAAGTCACTTTTTTGTTGTTGTTTAGATTTCTGGTTTACCTTTTAAACAGAAGCTGAAATGTGTGCAAAGATTTCTATTTTACAAGTAAGTTTGGAGTTTGCTTTCATTTTCTGCTTCTTTTTTTTTTTAGTTCAATTTTTAAGTAAGGTATAGGAACAGGTTAGATTGCTTAATTCATGAGAGGTTATGTGAAATACATACATTTGTTTTTCTCCTAGGATTTTTCCTTTTGAAAATCAGAAAACTACTCTACAAATATAGATTACAGTTATGGCTTAAGTAGAAGAATCATTGTCAAAGAATGTAGTAAACAGATTTAAATCTAGCAGCTCACAATAACACTGAGAAGGCTCTAATGTGAATAAGCACATTGTCCAGAACTAGTGACTCCATAGGACCTTAAAAACAACTTGTGCAGTCTAGAGCAATGCATGAACTAATACACTGCATGAATAATCAAGGTACAAGGTTGAATTAATGAATGCGTGCTTTTCTTGATTACGAGGCAATATGAAGAAAACTCTTAAACATCTTACAAAAAAGATCTTGTTCATGTAATAAACTTCAAACAGGTATGGAATTCCACGCAAGAGGAGAGTGTAAACAAATAAAACAAAATAAATCAATATCCTTCCAGATAGTCACCCAAAGTGATAAAAAATACAAACAATAGGAAGAATCACATCTGCTACAATCTTATTAGAAAGTTTGTGAGAAAATGTGCATTATGATAAACAGCTAATGAGAGTAAACTGATACTTTTTAAGGATATTTTGTCAGAATTTATCGATATCTTAGATGTACATCCAGAAATTCTCACATGTACAAGTTTGTCCATTGCAACAACAGCAAAAACCATGGCAGCAATCTAAACAGTCATCACTTTGGACTGGTCATTCATACATCCCATTGGTAAACATTTGTTATGATTTCAGAAGTACTCATATGGAAAAATAGCCAGTCAATATTTTAAGAAAGAACAGCAAGTTGCAGAATAGCACATATTATTATTATTAGACATTTAGCCAGATATTATATATAATTCTGTATATGCATGAAAATTGAGTATGTGTATCAAATTGTGATTAACTCTGATGAATGGAATTAGGCAATGAAACAGGAATTTTCAGTTTTTACCTTGTATTTTTCTGAAATTTTCAAAAGTATAAGAATGTGCTACTTTGATAATTTCACAGAGACACCAGGGAAAATAATTGCAAGTAAATTATTCATTTAATCCATAGTACCCTTTCCTTCCCCCCACCTTTTTTTTTTTTTTTTTTACAGAAAGGATAATGACAGAAAATGCTGTACTTATACCACAAAATTTTTTTTTTACTTTCCAGTCAATGTCTTTGTTGATGATGTTGTGACTTTCATTTTGTCATTGGTAGCTATGACTTCTTTCTGACCTGCATTTTACCCTTTCTAAAAACAACCTCATTTGACACACAGTTGTTTAGGTGAGAGCCACTCACTAACTTCTTTTTTTAGAAAAGAAAAACACATTTGTGTTTTACAGTTTTCATTATCTTTATGTCAAGGAGACCTTTTGTCTACCTCAAATTTGTGCCTATTTTTGGAATGACTGAGATACTGAAAATCTGGTGTGTGTGTGTGTGTGCATTCAGGAATCTTTGTGAAAGCTCTAGTAAACTCAATGCCTTCATACAGTAGAAGAGAAGATTAAGGAAATGGTTTGGGTTGAAATGATCTGAAGTGTTATTCTCTTTTCCTGATTATGCTTCCGTGTCTAAGATATCTGGCTTTTTTTTTTTACAATCTCAGTGAAAAAGTAGAGAAACATAGAGTGAAAACGTTCCTAGGATTATTTAATATTAAATGCTACTGCAATTTGTTATATTTTAAGAGTTTTAGATACTATCTCATGCTTGGTGTAATAAATTCAGTATCCTCTATCTAAAATAAAGATACACACTAGCCTGCTCCCCAGATTCAGCTTTATTTTACCTGAACAATATTCTAAAGTGTTCAAATTATAGTACAGACATAATAAATATACATATAATTTACAAAAAAAACCACATATATCTAGTAAAAAAATAAGTAAATGAAATGAACAAATCCTAGGCCTGCATAATTTAGGGGAATGGAGACCTCAGCCTAAATGCAAAGAGAGAATAAACATAAGCTAATTACTGGGTTTTGGGTTTTCAAGGGCCAGAATCCACTAATGTAAAAGTAATTTAAGAGATTTTGAGGGTAACTGGGTATCTTTATTTATTGTATGTTTCATCTCACATCCTGACGCTTGAACTTTATCAACTCACCTGTAAATATCAGTTCCATTGTAAAAATCAATTCCATTATAGTTGCTTACATTTGGCAATTTCCCATCAATATCCTTACTATTGGGTTTTCTTGAAAAAAGTTTTATATATATATATATATATATATATATATATATATATATATATATATCAGACAATCCCAGATATCTATTTCAAGATGTTCAGAGTTGAGAAAGATATATATATATATACGTTATACATATCTAGTACAGCTAGTAGTTCATCAGTCTCTCTGCAGCTAACTTCACTTATTGCCATTTCCTGGCAATTTCTGCAGAAATCTGAATATTATAGGCTGAGTTGTGTCCCCGCACAATTCATATGTTGAAGTCCTAACCTTAACCTTTAGTACATCAAATGTGACTGTATTTGGAGATAGGGCTTTTTCAGAGGTAATCAAGTTAAAATGTGGTCATTGAGATGGACCTTCCTCCAATATGACTGGTGTCCTTATAAGAAGAAGAGATTTAGATTCAGACAGGCACAGAGAAAGAGGACCATGTGAAGTTACTGGCAAAAGATAGTCATCTATAAGCCAAGAAGAGAGGCCAAAGAAGGAATCAACTATGCTGTCACCTTGATCTTGGACATCTAACCTCTAGAATTGTGAGAAAACAAATTTAGTTTATTTAAGTCACTCAGCCTGTTATATTTTGCTATGGCTTCCTTAACAAACTAATAGACTGTTTCTGTATCTATAGGTATATGATATAAAACTCTCAAACATTCTGCTGACTGCTACAAATAACAATGACACCACATTCCCACCTGCCCATTCAACATTTTGTTTTCCAAAATGAATTTGTGGTTATGAAAATAATGACCTTGATATCATCTTGGCTGACAATCCAATGCCACAGAACAAAATTAGTGAGGGTTCATTGGATATAATAACATTTAACTTGTCCCCCAATTCTATAATAGCAGGTATTTATCAGGAATCATCCCATCTATTTAGGAGATTTTTTTCCAGGAGGGCCCCCTAACATTTACTTGTGAGTTCTTAGCACCTTATAATATCTTGGTACAAGGGTAGAGCCTGGATTCTCCTTTATGTCAGATATTTTATTATAATTAGAGGATGATTGCATTGTTGCAAGACAAAGTAAATGCAGGTTATTATTGGGTGCTGTGTCAAAGAAACAAATGCAGGATAGCATGGTAATTATTCATTCTGGCATCTTGGAAATAAGGAGAAATAGGTAAACAAATAGGAATATCTTTGGATTTTGGCCACAATACTCAAGTTAAGTCCACAGTAGTTCTCTAAATTCTGATCAAACCTACTCTCAACTTGATCCAAAATTATTTTTTAATTGATCATGTATCATAGTAGGATTTTTTTCCAGTAGACTCTCCACAATAGCCGAGCTTGGTGGCTCAGCCTGTAATCCCGCGCCTTGGGAGGCTGAGGTGAATGGATTGCCTGAGCCCGTGGGTTCAAGACCCACCTGGGCAACTTGGTGAGACCTCATCTCTACAATAAATCAAAAATTAGCCGGGTGTGGTAGTTCCAGTTACTTGGAAGGCTGAGGCGGAAGGATCGCCAGAGCCCAGCAGGTTGAGGCTGCGGTGGCTGGGAGCGTGCAACTGCACTCCAGTCTGGGTGACAGAGTGAAACTCCAACTCAAAAAAAAAAAAGAATCTTCACAATAATCATTAAAATCAGTACCCCATGCTTACTGAATGAATGAATATCAATAACTGTCAAGAACTATGTACCATATTTAATAACTATCTTGCATATTATTTGTAATCCTCAAACCACCCTGAGAAGTATTGTGCCAGAGAATGCTAGCACCTCATCAAAATCTTTTCCTTCTCTCATTGGTCACTAATGACTAGATCTCCCAGATTCCTTAACATTTAGGGTTGGCTGCATGGATTCTTTTTTGCCAATGGTCAATGAGTGGAAAAGATGTGTACCACTTTCAGGCCAAAGCATGCGTAATAAAATTGTAGTGAAATATAGACAAACAAAAAAGAGATAAATACATGATAGAATGGTTGATGAATGGATAGATGGGTAAATGAATGGGAAAACATAAATATGAAGAAAAGGTTTTTCAGCTGTAAGCTGGGAACTGACATAATATCATTTGAACTAAAGACTACGAAGTGCAGCTTGGCAGCATGTCCAAATTACATCATCAGGCTTTTGCACTGTCAATAAGCTTTCTAGAGATTACTCTGTACAGCTAAGTGTTCAAAATGACATCAGATACTAAAGCTAAAGTGAGTGGATTGAAACAGGAAGTAGCTTTTTTAAACAAGGTTATGCATTTATAGAATGCCACATTAAGGGATAGGTTTTATCACATTTATTTGCTGGCTAATTGTTAAATCCACTGTCTTTCAAAATTTTTTTTGGTTCTTTAAAATTTATTTTGTTTTAGTCTTTATAGTCATCAACCTTGATCTTCATGGTTCCTCTCTCAGAAATCAATCATTTATTCGGGGTACATATCACCTCCATCTCCTGGGTCCTGCGTTTGTCATCTTCATATGGTTTACCACTTCACCAATGTTTTGAACCCATTTTCATACAATCTTAAACCCACTGACAGTGTACAATACTGACTCCAATAAAATTATGTATCATGTGGGATTATTATAACTCCCAAGCAAAGACTGCAAACTTTTTAAATTCATTGCCCCCAGAAACAAAAAGATCCTTCCAAAAGGAGGCAGGTGGTTAGGATGGTTGCTATAACAACATCCAATACTTTGAGAAAGTCCATGATAGGGTATTCATTAAGAAAGACAGCACTTAGACAGCAGTGAGGGTTGTTTTATTTATTTATTTTTAGTATCTGGCCAAGTAACTGGTTTTTAAACTGATCAAGCATTTTACCTACATTGTATGATCTTAATTTCATGTCACCTCGTTGAAATATTATGGATGACAAAACTGAGGCTCAAAGAAATGCATAACTTACCCTAAGAAAAATAAATGAATTTTAAGCCATGTTTATTGTGTTGTAAAACTACTTTTAACGTTCATCTTGGCAAATATACATTAAGAATGAGTGATGATATCTTCTTTAAGTAACACATTTAAATCTTCCTTCACTCTATAACCAAAACTCATTTATAAAGAACAACTGCACTCAAGATGCACTTAGGACCACCTCTCCAACTGTTTTAAAATATCTCTGAAGGTTGTCCCATCTAATGGTACAGCAGATATGAGGCACACAAAACACTGTAAACAAGGGATTCCAAATAGAGCAGTGGGTTAGAGAGACAGAGAAGCTCATACATTTCTAGAGGCACACATCACAATCCTGATTCATCATTGAGACAAAGGCACCATGTCTCCCTGGTTGAAAATCAAGGCACATAATGGAATCTTTTTTAAGAAGAATGTATTATTATTACTAATGGTATACATTTGCAAAAAGGATTAGAAAATACTATGGTTTTTCTGATAAATCATAATCGTGTGGATCATTTTATTTGTTTACTATAGAACTTGGAATACAAGCACTAAATATTCAAGTAGGTCTGGACTTGAGCATAATAAAAGGCTGGATTTAAGGGCGCTTTTTCTAAAATTCTCACCATTATCATCATTATTCTGTGACTCACATCATTTACCACAGAAGACCTCTATTGAAATCAAAAGTATTAACTGGGAGGGATACATTTGGTTATCATAAATATAAATTTTATGAAGGAATAGAACATGGGAAAATTAGCTTTGAATATGAAAAATGAAAGACAAATGACTAATGCTGAATGTGCAGCTAATTGGGCACTTGATGCCAATCATTTCAAAGGCCAATAACATAAAAGGTGCTACTGTCCCAATAGCAGGTAGAATCTGGACGCGCACGTTTCTCTATGGTTAAGAGAAGTCCCGAGTTCCATGACTCATAATTTTCTCACCACATTTCCCAGGCCAAATGTCTCAGGTTTTGTCTTATTCCTGAATCACACTCAAGGTGGAGATAGAATCTTTTTTCTGAATTAAAGCTCAACTGATAGAGGCACTGAAAATATGCCTATTTCTTAGAGTCTCCCTTTCTATCTAGGGGTGGGCTCTACTCCAAACCAGCTGATCTGGAACCCTATATTCATCCTCATTCTAAAAGTAGCCAACAGGTGGAAAAATATCCACCACTCTGCAGGTCTTAGGCAGAATTCTAAGGGGGTTCTGAAGAGTTTCACTCTCTGATCCATATACCTGTTGAGTGTGACCATGGCCTGTGACTATGAAGAATGCCACCCCCATGATTTGGTTACATCATAGGGCAAAGGAGAAGGGGTTTCTCAGATAGAATGAATTTCTGTAATCAATTTCTTGGTGGGACTGACTTAAAACAAAAGTGGATAAATGAGCTTTATAAGGGAAGGTCTAGTGGTCAGAGAGACTAGAAGTGACAGAGACACCTTCTTGCTAGGCGGGAGGAAGCAAGTCACCATGAATTCTACAGCAGAAAGAAAATGAAAAGTTTCAACAATCTTATGAGCTTGGAAGATAATCCTGAGACCCAGGTGATTCTCAGCTGACCATGACTGCAGTTTCATGAGATCCTAAGCAAAGGATCCACTACACCAAGCCCAGACATGTAGAAATTGTGAGACATTTATATTCTTATAGTGTGAGACAGTTTGTAAACATCTGATATATTTATCATTCCAGGGATTCTTGCCATTTGCAGATATCAAGGTCTGAGTGTTTAATTCACAGCGCCGACACACAATTTAACAAGGAAGAGGTTTATTAGCCAAGGTTCAGACGGCCGGGACCGCTAGCCAGACACGCAGACACAAAGCAAGGGCCCTGAGCTATGGCAGAGGCTGCCCTTGAATAGGTCAGAGCCCGCCCACCTTGCAAGCCCGGAAAATTCAAATATACCAATCATATAATGCCAGCGGGGTTTACAAAAGCAGAATGAGCAAGTTAGCTAATCTAACGTAGTCACTTGGTACCTCCAAATAAGGTATCTCCTAGAGACCCTCCTGAGTGTGCATTCCAGTCCAAATAAGGCATCTCCTAGAGACCCCTCCTGGAAGTACATTCCAGCTGAGCGACATCACGGCACAGCACCTAATATGTGGGGTTACAAATTCACTACATTGTACATTATATAGGGAGATTATAAATGCAAAACTTTTTACATGCCACAGGGTATAAAATTCATCACTTCCTACAAAATTCATCACCTCCCAACAGTAGCAGCTACTTCAGAGGAAAGCAGAATCTGGCTGAGGACAAAGGAAACAATGATTACTGTAGTTTTTTAACTTTCAGAACAGGCTCTCAAAGCTCACTTCAGTGTTACTGTTGTGAAATTTGCCTTTCTCTTTCTTTCAAGGACATGTTAGATGGCGAGAGAAAGGTTTTGTTGTTTGTAGAGTTTCACTACAACCTAGGATTTAGGATATGGCAAAAGGGTCGTTTCTACAGGATTGCTTTGCTAGAGCTGCTGTAATAGAGTACTGATATTTAAACAGATGATTCAAACAACAGAAATGTACTATCTATCTCACAATTCCAGAGGTCTGAGCCCGAAATAAAGGTAACAGCAGGGTAGGCTTCCTCTGAGAGTATGAGGGAAGGATCTTTCCCAGGCCCCTGTCCTTGACTTCTAAATAGCCATCCTCTCTGTGTGTCACCTTGTCTTTCCTCTGTGTGCCTTTGCCTGTCCAAATTTCCCCTTGTTACAAGGACACTGGTCATACTGAATTAGAGCCCACCCTACCACATGTTATCTTGCTTGCATCTGTAAAGACCTGATCTCCAAATAAGGCTGCATTCTGGGGGACTAGGGGTTAAAACTTCAATATATCTTTTCTGAAGGATGCAATTCAAGCATAATGCTCAGCACAGAGGAAGAACACATTTCAGAATAGGACATCTTGCCTACAGGGCAGGGAAGGCCAGATGTCTCTGGTATGGGGGCAGGACACCAGGGTGACCCCTCCCAATTGAAATAGCCTTGGGCCGGGCTTGGTGGCTCAGCCTGTAATCCCAGCACTTTGGGAGGCAGAGGCCAGTGGATTGCCTGAGTCCACGGGTTCAAGACCAGCCCGGGCAACTTGGTGAGAACTCGACTCTAAAATAAATAAAAAATTAGCCAGGCATGGTAGCCCACACCTGTAGTTCTGGTTACATGGAAGGCGGGGGAGGAAGGATCACTGGAGTCCAGCATGTCGATGCTGGGGTGGTTGTGAGCATGGCACTGCACTCTAGCCTGGGTGACCAAGTGTGATTCCAACTCAAAAAAATAAAAAAAAATAGCTTTGGGATATCACAGGAAGGAGAAAGACAAAGGAAGAACACTAAATTTGTATTTAAGTACCTAAATTGAAGCAGAATGATCCACCTGGAAGTGAGAGTGTGATTTTTTTCTTCCCTTCTGAGAGTGGAAATGAGGGGTCATGAGAAAGTTAAAATTGAGAAAGTTTCATTTCCTCTTATCTGAGTTGTAAAGTATAAATATTTTTATTAGTACCATATGCCCTGAGTTGGACTCTTCAGCACCAGAGAAAGAATCTAAGTTGCCTTCACTATGTCCTCAATCCACATCAATGGCCTATCATTCTCTCTCATTTTGCATGCAGGGGTTGTACATGCTGAAAAATTGCCTTACATCTAACCTCTCCTCAATCAGGTCAGGCAGTGCAGTATGCTCACTTGCTCGCTTTAAAACAAGATATCCAATTACCAAGACGTCTTTATTTTATTTTATTTTTTGAGTCAGAGTCTCACTCTGTTTCCCAGGCTGGAGTACAGCAGCACAACTGCAGCCTCAACCTGTTGGGCTCAGGTGATCCTTCTATCTCAGTCTTCCAAGTAGCTAGAACTACAGGCATACGCCACCATGCCCGGCTAATATTTTGATTTATTGTAGGGATGAGGTCTCGCCAAGTTGCCTAGGCTGGTCTAGAATCTCTGGGCTCAGGTAATTCTCTCGTCTCTGCCTCCCAAAGTGCTGGCATTGCAGTCCTGAGCCACTACACCCAGCTTGCTAAGACTTCTTTGCATAGGCCTTCATAGGAGAGATCCCAAGACACTTACAATAAACTTAGTGCACATTTTGCCTCAGCATAGCCATTTTTGCTTAGACTGATAAGCTTTGAATCTAGCATAGGTTAGATATAGATAGATAAATTTCCAATAGGCAGGTTTTAGGAAGTGATCAGACATTTTACTGCAGGCCAAACTGGCAGCTTACCCCACCCCCTCGGGAAATCTCCATCAGATGCAAGACAAGGACAGCCCAACCTTTCAATTCATGGTTTAGCATAATAAACTCTAAGAAACTTTCAGGGCACTTAGTTAGCTGAAGTCATAGAAATGATAATAGGACTACCTTTTTCAGCTAAAGAGCTTGTGGATTGGAAAGGTCTCTTGCAGGAAAAACTCCCCCCTTTGTCTCCTCCCATCTAGCCTACCACCAGGCAGGATTCATGTGACTAAAACAATCAAATGCCTGCTATCAGTACTGTGCTTACCTTCCCCTTTGTGATGACGTGAAGCACACCACCACCAATCACCTTAATGACCTTCTCCAATCAAAGGGAAAGATTAAAAGGACTCAACCAAGACTCCAACTCAAAAAAAAAAAAAAAAAAAAAAGAACTAAACCATGAGCAACCAGCCATTATTGCCTTGCTAAGCTATCGTGTGGCCATGTGCTCTCTGAGCTATGGCCAGGCCACGTTTCCTGGCTTTGGCCCCCTCCCCTACCTTGGGGAGGTGAATCTCCTCTCTCTCGCTCTCGCTCTCTCTCTTTCTAATTTAGCTTTAAATAAACTATATTTTCTATCTAACTTCTGTGCAATTCTTTGCATCTTTCATGTGACATTGGATCGTACACCAGATACCCACACCCCCAACAGGCCTGACCTAACATTCTGGAAGCTCTGCTGACAGTGTGACCCTAACAAGTTTGTTAATCAGAAGGACCAGTCAGTATTTCCACTTGTGACTGGCTTCTTAGAGAGTTAATCATTTTGTGGAACAACAAATAATTCTAATACCAAAATGTCAGAATTTTTTTCCTTCTTAAAATCACTTAAGTCCTTTGATTTAAAACATTATAATGTCTTCCTTAGATTTGATTTTTCAAATAACATCTTTCGATCCTATGATAAATGTTAAATTAAGTGACAACATTTATAAGTCATTCTTCCTTACCAGAGTTTTAATGCCTCATATACATTTATCCATTGAATTAATAATATTATGACAATATTAACGCCATACATTTTCAAACTTAAGCATATCTCCTATTTTCTACATAAAAAATTATTAAGATAAAATAAAAGTACCATATTTAAAACATTAACAGCAATTTCCTCTTTGCATACTGCCTTGAATTTTTCCAACTTTGCCCTAACAATACAGGAGAAAAAAAAGAGAAAGACAAATGTTCTGACTTGAAAATAACAGGAGGAGGAGCTGTGAGTTCCTTAGCAAAGACATTGACAACTTTTCAGGATAATCACAAAAGGGATAGGAAAACTAAAAATAAACATAAAACCAATCTGAACCAGCTAATGCTCACTCCCAGAACTTCTGGTGAAAATAAAGTAGATGGAATCAAATATTAAATGTATTTTTCTTAGTGCAGAGATGGTAGGATAACTTTTTAGACTTCGAGGAATAGACATGTGCCATGAAAGACTTTTCCTAAACATGGCAAAGAACCAGCAAAGCAGCCAAGTGTTTGCTGAGATGGAGGAACATAAAATACGAATCTGAGAATCCAAGGGTAGAAAAAAAGAAATATGGAAGGATACAATCATAATTCATGTTAGAAACTAAGGCAAGAAAGTAATGGTGACCTCTGAGTACAAAAATGCTGCTGGTCATAATTATGTTTCAGGGACTCCTCTTCCTTAGCTAGCTTATCAGCATCACCTACTGTCATGCCTAGCACCTGTCTGCAAAATCATTGCCTGAAACAAATCTCCTAACGGTATTACTGACATTTATAAACCAGTTCTGTTACTGAATGCAATGAGAACATATCACCAAAAGGGTTGCGTTGGGTGTAGTAGGGGGGACATCCTGGGAGTCATGACACTCTCCAACACCATCACTCTCTAATGCCATGCCCACCCCTGACCACCAATCCTGGCCCATCATTCCTCTGACCCCTTAGGAAGGGGGTGTCAAGAAATCACTAGGAAACAAATATGACTCCCCACATTTCTATGTGCCTAATCTCCGGTTTGAAAGACAGAAAAAGAAGGCTTGTTGAGTCAAAAATGAAAGATGTTTTTGAAAGCTCACCTGACAGAGGAATTTCCTGTAAACAGATGAAAGCGTCTCCTTTCAGAGAGCTCCTTTTAATTTTTGCCTTTAAAAAGGCTTGCCTTTATGTTTCCATGAGGTCACTCACTGATGGGACAACAGTCTCCAGAGGGATCTTTTCCATTATAAAGGAAGAGAAAAAGCTTTGGTGCTGAGAATTGGTAAGGAAATAAAAAACTGAAGACAAACAAGATGATCTGATATTGAGCAAATTTGATGACTCATTTTCTAAGTGAGCAGCCACTTCTGTTAAATTCACTTTATCTTCCTTCTTATTCTGTTGTTTGTCAACTGACCCATCTTTCACAGACACTCAACCCCTCAATGACTCAGTAATAGAGTAGAATATTTTGAAGTATTACCTGATATATTTTCTTCAATCATGACCCCTTTTATGCCCCACAGATCTCTACCTTAAAGGCAGACCCCAGGCAGAGGCTTGTTGCCTTAGGGAAAGAAGAGCATAAAAGAAATCCCAGGAAAACAAAGGGTCAAGTGATTGGGCTTTGAATTCCAGGGATGAGGCTGGCGAAACTGTGGCAACCACAATGGTCTAGTGCAGAATTTACTCCACAGAAGCTTAGAGGTAGGAAAACTAGAGAGAGGATGACATAAGAGCCTATACGAAGATGAGTCAGATCACCTTGAGGAGGATGGGTGACTGGAGAGTGTATGATGAGAGTGCAAGTGAGAATGGCTATTTGAGAGGCAGCACCACGGCCTTCCTCATACCACCAGGATCAATTCTTTTGTAGGGCTGGAGATGGGAAGCGGCAACAGAAATACCCAGGCAGCTTTAGTTAAGTGAAATTACAGCTTCTAATGCCCTGAATCTTTCTGGGACTCCTAGAGGAACAGCCTCTAGAATACCTGACTTCCAGCATTAGGGAGCAGGGATACTACAGATATGGTCACACGGACAATCCTGTGGTTCCTGGGGACTCAGGGGGTGCAGAAAAGACTGGATAGCGGGGCAAGAAGGAGGTCTGAGGCTGCCGAGAGTACCAGCACCTCCAAAAGGCCCTGGCTGGAAACATACAAATGAGTAAACCAAGCCAGGCGTAGTGGCTCACGCCAGTAACCCCCCAGCACTTTGGGAGGCAGAGGCAAGAGGATTGCCTGAGCTCAGTGGTTCGAGACCAGCCTGAACAACATGGCAAGTTCTCATCACTACAATAAATCAAAAAATTACTGGGGTGGCGCATGCCTGTGGTTCCAGCTACTTGGAAGGCTCAGGCAGAAGGATCACCTGAACCCAGTGCCACCGCACTCCAGCCTGGGCAACAGAGTGGGATTCCAACTCAAAAAAATAAAATGAAATGAAATAAATAAATAAACCAGAACCTGGAGACCTGGGCAAAAAGATATTCCTGAGTCTCAATAGCAGATACACAGGAAGGAAAAGGAAATTGATACAAGACCACCAGTTTCACTTCACTGAAGACCAGTGAGACACAGTATACCAGGAAATTAGACTTTTCTCCTGAAGGTCAGAACAATAGCTGAGGCCCTTCTCTCATCATCTCTGAGGAAAAGGACCAAGGACAAGAGGGAGAGAGCCCTAACATGGATGAGTATTTACTCAAAGAGGCCCAGGTTTTAACTGATAAGATTGAAAGAATGAAGGTTAAAATTTAAGTGAAGTTACCAAGAAAGAAGAGAGATTTGGAATTCCAAAGGCAGATCTGCACATGTATAACTTATAGACGAAATGGTCTCTCAGCTTTGGGGCCACAGGGCTAGTTCATGGATATAAAAGGAGACCTGGAGGAAATGGAGGGAGGGAATTAGAAGACACTTCCTTGGAGAGGGGACCACTATCCTGCTGAGAGGCCTCACTGCCCCTTCACTGGGTGCCCTTCCTCCACCTCAAGCCCATGGGGAGCTGATCCCCAGGGGACTCTTCAGAGGGCTGGGTCACAGAAGGCTCTCCTCCCACCTAACTCACCAGGCTGTGTCAGCAGCAATGTGACTGCAATGGGTTGACCCTATGTTCCAGGACTTGGGAAGGCAAAGACTGGTGTTCCCAAGGACCAGATAAAGGCAGATGAAGAGACAGAAGGAGAGAGACAAAGGGAGTATTCTTAGGACTTAGACATTAGGACCACCTTGAGGGAGGCAGGACCTCATCAGTTTCAGTCAAGTCTTTAGGGCAGTGGGGGAGATCAGAAGTGGTCATGCAACCTGTTTGAATAAAGAAGCATCCATTTGGAGCCAGGGGTGATGCACGAAAGAGCTCCCCAAGGTACAAAACTAACAAGAGCTCAGAAACTGAGGAAAAAAAGAAAAGTTATGTTTCATTGTTCACTCTTTTTTCCCTCACACAATCTCCTAGACCACTGTAAGTTCCTCAAACTTCTTCAGAGACTTGCCTGAGGGAGGGAAGGAGGTGAACAGAGAGGACCAGGAGAGGTTAATCAGACCATCTTCCTCAAGGTCAGCCAGAGAACGACCTTTGGCCTGCACTGGGCAAGAAATAAAAATTGCGGAGTCGATTAAAATCTTGGTCAGACAATATGATTACAAAACTGAGACTGTGTTTGCTATTCATGTGCCCACAGGACTGTTACTACCTGAAAGTGAAGCAAAATTCACAGGGTCTGTTATTTCATATAGAATAAGAGAATGACTTAGGCCCTGTACACGCTTTAAGTGGGCAATTCCAGAAAATAAATACTATGTTGTATTGTGATTATGCAAAGATGTGCTTGCTCAACATAATTATCACATTGTTTTTAGTTAACGAAGGTGAGTAAGAAAAGGAAGAAAGAGACATGACATAGGTTCAAGTATAGGAAGAAAACAAGTGATGACTCTACCCACCTGCGTTTGTGATGACTGAAATATTGTGCTCACTTGCCTAACTTGGCAAGCACAGGGAAAGACCCCATCCTGCATAGCCCTTCCTCTCTCTCTAGTCCTAGTAACCTCATTTATTATAGTCAAGTTTCTGCCTCTAGCTTTAATTTGTAATATAAATGTATTAGTACATAGTTTTTTATAGGCTGAGTCAATGTGGAGTTAAATGTAAAAGAGTTATCCTTTAAAACAAGAGAAAAACCATGTTAACAAGTAAAAGCTTTCAGTGTCTGTATGAGAATCAGCTACAAGCAACCTCCCATTACTCCTTTGTGCCAGTACATATGCGTCCTAATATCAGGGAGCTCTCCCAAGTCAAGTTCACTCAAGACATCAAAGGGGTCATTCTTCTTCTAGATTATGATGCTTACCAGAGGAGGAATTAGGCTGTGTCAATGTAGGGCCAAAATAATGAAACAGGTCAGTTATCACATATAAACGCTTTGTACTGGGGTTTGACAGAATTTCAAACTTTTTAGTCAATTATTTTTATATCATGGCATTATTGCTATAAATCAGCGTATATTTATACAAAAGGCCTACCATGGCTATGTGCAGGCTACGTGACACCACATAAGACAACCATAGCATTCCCTGCTGGCTGAAATCAAATTTACTGACAACTGCATCTCACCTTCAAATGGAACTTATTCTGAATGTAGAGCTTTTCCTATTTGGTCTATTAATTGAATATCTATTAATTTCAGTTAAATGCAAGGTATAAAGTACAAATATTATATTAGCCCCCCTGCATCAGTTCTGGTGAGATGAGCTCATTGGCAATCAGATTATTTCCTGCCTGTCCTCTCTTGCTCTTCATATCCCAGGAAGGAGAGTAGATGCACTAAATTCATATTTTGCTAGAGCAAAATGGAGCCATACACACAACCATACATTTGCCCCTAGATTTATTTTCACTTCTTCATAGGTGGATGTCAAAGCAGTTGTCAGAATCAGAAAATTAAGGGTCCCACATGGACAAGTTTTCTTATATCTTACTTTTCCCCAGGAGCTGCTTTGTGACAAGCAGGGCCACTACCAGACAGAAGAGTGAGGTGATGGGTTGCTACATGAGAAGGGCTTTATGATCAGGAGCAGGTACCCATACAGGAATTTTCTGATGCTCCCAATGCCACTAGAAAGAAATGTGAAATCAAAAGATAGATCCCACTAAACTATGGTTTCAGAAGAAATTTTAAAAAGTTAATAAAGCAAGCTCATATCTGGATTTGTTCACTTAAAATAAATTTTTTAAAGCACACACAAAGCAAAAAGGAACAATGAGAAGGTAGAGAAAGTAAAAGAGCAAATGAAAAAAAAAAAAAAGATAGAGGAGAAAAAGATCAAGAATGGTTACCTACCTTGGGTTCTTAGGTTCTTCATGCAATGGAAATTGACACGAGGCCAAGAAAGCTTCCCAGACAAGAAAAAGACTTTATTGGGGCTTGTGCTCGTGCACAAGGGAGACAGCACAGGAGGAAGAGGTCTCCGGCTCCCCTGGGAGTCATTGTATGAAGAGGTAAAGTCTGGCCCACACAAGGTGCTGTTGTGATCATGCTTCCACATACTCCGCATGATCAAAAAATGGTGGAGAAGCTCCTCCCTAGGTAGGGATTTTAGCAGTATAATGAGGCAAATGTTATGATTGGTCATTCCCCTGGTCTTGTACACAAGCAAGAATATGGGTCCCAGGCTTTGGGTAAGATTTATGGCGAAATGTTGCTTATCCAGTTTCTTCACATGGTTAAGTTGAGTGATGCTCGATCTTGTGGTTCACAGGTATGGAGAAACATGTTAGTGAGAATGGGGCCAAGTCTCATCCATACTCCATTTCAGAACTGTTAAGGCCTGTAGTGGCCTTAAGGCAGAATGATCCAATCCTTTCCTGTCTATGCCAGCACACAGGACGTCATTCCCTCTTGCCTTCCATCCCAGGCAGGGGTCTTGATGAGCCCACATTCTTGCCAGGAAGCTATGCACAGCCCCAACCCAGGAAGGGATAGAGACAAGTTCATTCTTGTTGCTGTTACCCTAGTCTGAAATAACACGTCTCCTTCCTTAGCATTGCATGATATAAGAACCTTCTGCTTGGCTCCTTAACCCCAACTTATGATACTTCCCAGTGCCATCTGACTCCCCACTCTGGACTTACAGAAAGAGTTGATGCCTGCTACTTCTTACTTGATAATGACTTTCATCCATTCTTTTGCCAATCAAGTTATTATGTATTAATGACACTGGGGCAAAGCAAGATAAATTCATTTTAAAGAGATTGAAATGTTTTAAAATTGCAAATGTATGCACCTAAGTAAGCCCAGAAGGGAGGGAAAAAAAGAAGGAAGAGAATTCATGTTGAATTCTCTTTAACTAAAAAAACAACATGAATTTTCTCAAAATATCTTCCTTTACCCAAGAATTTACTACAATTAAGTAGGAAGCGTTTTTCCCATCCTGCTTCAGCTTTCCAAATCCATCATTCTCAGGCAGTTTTTTAAACAAATGATCAAATCTGTAAAATAAAGCACGTCTGTAGACCTCTGAAATTACTTGTTCAGTGATACTTTCAATATGGAAGAAATTAATGGCAAAAGAGGCCACAAGTTAACTGCTAACTGGAAAAGACCCTGCTGAAATTAATCCTCATGGATTCATGTAAATTTCACAGCCATACTTTAATCCTACATATTAGTTGCAACAGAAGCTGCTTGGCTCTGCTCATCATCTGGATTTTTAACATTTCTTTTAGCATCTTAGTTTTTCAAAAGCAGTTGGCCACGTTGGTATTGGCCACTCTGCTGAAGCATATATAGGAGATATAAATTAGCTCTAAGTTCTTTTCAATTTTGGCAATTACATCAATGATATACGCTACAAGATCCTGGTAGTAATATTAATATATCAAAGTACCAACTAAACCATCTGCACAAGGGCATCAATCCAGCTGTGTTTGTGTATTTTCACATCTGGCACAAAGGAGGAAAAAAACATACAAGTCTATAAGATTGGCTTTTGAAAGAATTTCTGTCTGAAGAGTGAAGAATATGGGTATGGCATATGAATAGACAAATAATTTATGAGGCATATAATGTAATTACATAAAGAAATTGCTATGGGCTTATAGCTAATGTCAATTAGAATATCTACTCATATATTCTACAATATGAGCACAGGGAATGAGAGCTGGCCTTCACAATGGGGAGGCCTTGACAACAGAAGGGGCCCATGTGGGCTCTAGGGCCATGGCAAGGGGCTATTCTTGAGGAAAGCTGCAAGATCCTGTGAACAGAGGGAGACCTGATGGGACACATCTCACAGATGCCAGCCTCACTCAGTGAAGACACAATGAGATGTCTTGATGGACAGCTTCTCAGGACAGATGGCGACACTAGCCATGACATACCCATAAGATTGCACATACTGTCTGTAAGTTCCAGACTTAGATGCAGCCTCAGAGAGATCAACAGAGAGGCAAAAGGCTGAGTTGATGAGGCTTCAAATCCAAAATTTCAGCCAGGGTTTAAGATTGTGTTTTTGATCATTACACGAAGGATGGGTGGACGTCCAGAACAGTATTTTCTCTCTCTCTCTCTCTCTCTGTCTCTCTCTCTCTGTGAACAGCTTCTTAAATAAAAACATACATTTTTCTAGATATACCAAATTGTTAGGTGGTTTCAACTAATAAAGTCATTGAAAGATATGCTCATTTCCATTTATTTATTTATAGTTGTAGTCTCACTCTGTCACCTAGGATGGAGTCTCACTCTGTCACCTAAGCTGGAGTGCAGTGGAATGCACACAGCCATCACAGCCTTGACTTGCTGGGTTCAGGTGATCTTTCTGCCTCAGCCTTCCAAGTAACTGGAACCACAGGCGTGCCCCACCATGCCTGGTAATTTTTTTTTTATTTATTGTAGAGATGAGATCTCACCAAGTTGCCCAGGTTGATCTTGAACCCCTAGGCTCAGGCAATCCTCTTGCCTTGGCCTCTCAAAGTTCTGGGATTACGGGATTGAGCGGCCAAGGTCACCAAACATTTATATTTAGTTTGATATAACCTTCATTAATTTATTGTGAAATAAGCTATAAATTATGCAACTATGCACATATAAACTATACATATTTATCAGCTGATCCTCCCACTTCCCTCAATTTTTTCCCTTTTATACATATCTGTATATAGGTTTGTGGCCCCATCACCACACAATAGTCTGCAGGCCACTTTGAAGGAATTCCCTCCTACCTACTATACCTACTGTTTTGCACATAGATGTTCAAAAGATATGTGCAATAAATAAATACAATAAATAATTATATTTCTATGTTGTTTATTATAAAAGTTAGACAAAAACTCTAGTATGTATTCTTTCCTTGGTAAAAATGTAAAAATGATATAAAATCTATACTAATGTTTTGATATAGGAAATCCTAACTTTCATTTTAGCTTTATTCATTTGATGCTTATAAAAAAATATTCTTGGTATTCTTCAACACACCTAGTGGTGAGTAACATTCATGTTTGCTTTCCATTCTCTGCAAGTCCTTTTTTATAATACAGACATCTTCATACAAAAATATACTGAACATGTGTACTAGCATTATAGAAACACAGCAGTAGGCAGTAAATGATTTATGAAACTACCTACTCTGGATAATACTATAGTGTTATACAGATACAATTACTTTTATAAAACTTGGAATGCAAACTTCAATAGGAATGCCTACTACAAATATAAATAGTCTTTTAAAAAATATATTTCTGAGCACAATGGTTTTTCTACTCTTTAGCAACAACAACAACAACAAAACTCCCATGCTATCAGAATTCAACTAAACCATTCCAAAGATGTAAAAAGTTGTCATATTTTTAAAGGCCCACAAAGAAACAGGTATTACAGTTATCCATTCCAACTCTTGATGCCACTGAAATATTTTTTAGAGCTCATTTAGGTCTCTAAAACAGATCATGCAAAATGCCCATTTTAACTCTCCTTAATGAAGACTGAAAAATGCTATCCATCCCATTTTTTTTCTTTTTATAGTTAAATTATTTGACTTCTTTAAATCTTTCACCTAGATATTTTTCAAGTTTTCCACATGTGTCTTTAATACAGAAGCCCTGGAACAAGCCAAGCACAGCATAACAGTTCACTTTTATAAAGGTTTACTTTTTTAATAAACTTTTGCTGGTCAAACTCAGTCACTCAGAGCCAGGAGGTAGACAAAAGACCACTAAGGTGCCACACAGTCATACACTCTGACTGGAAAGCCAAGGCAATGCACAAAAGCTCAAGGTCTTTAACCTGCACCCAGACCCCTCAGAATCCACTAATTCTTGTGGTAGACAACATATTAATAGCCATAACCACCTGGTCTTTAACTGACACATTAACATCATAAAATAAATGTCAGGGCACATATGACAATACCTAGATACCAGTAAAAAATAAGAGCTGATGGTATGGCTACAAACACAGATGTGCACCAAGAAGCAGAATCATTCTTTTGTTTTGTAATCAGAACACCACAGTTTCATAACTTCTGAAGCAATAACATATTTACCTAGTAATTTTAAAGCTTAAAAAAACCCTATAATTATATACATATATAAATATAAGCCACAGAAATGCAGAAAATCAACCAGAAAGATACATACTATTATCCATACTTTGTGGATCAAGAGTTTTAAGAACTCAAGAGGCAGGTCAAAGTCAGATAGGGCAGTCCACTGAAGAGTGAAGTTCAGATTCCAGGCCCCTTGATCGTAAGTCTACTGAACTTTATGTAGTCCACCATGTAGACACAGAATTCGTAGAATTTTGATTGATTTTCAATCATTCTGCCCTCTCTTGCCTTCTAAATATATGTCTCTTCTTAGGAACTTTTTTTGGAACTTGTATTAGTCAGTTCAGTTGCCATAACAAAATACCACGGCTGGGTAGCTTAAGGAACTGTAATTTATTTTCTCACGGTTCTGTAGGTAAGAAGCCCAAAATCCAAGTATCTGCAGATTTGGTTTCTCCTGAGTCTTCTCTTTGATTTTTAGATAGTCTTACCATGTCCTCACATAGCTTTTTCTCTGTGTCTGTACTCTTCTGGTATTTCTTCCTTTTCTTAAAATAATGCCAGTTCTATTGAACTATGGCCCAATGATTATGACCTAATTTAACCTTAATTATCTCTCTAAAGGCCCTAGCCCAAATATGGTCATTCACACTAAAGGGTAAGACTTCAGCATATGATTTTTAGAGGACACAATTCACTTTCCCTGAACAGTATGTTTATTCTCAGAGCTTCAGTTATACTTCTAGGGTGATGTATGCCAAATCTCTCTCCACAGGCCTAAGATCTTATGCATATTACCGTCATACATTTATTTCTAACTACCTAATAAATATTCTCTTTCTGATGGATGCCCTGTTACCTTAGACTCAACGTCTCCAAACCAAACTCATTGACTTCCTGGCCAAAGACATTTTCTTTTCCTATGCCTTTGCCTCAGTCAATGGCTTGATTTGATTCAAACCACCTTTAACTATTTATCCTCTTCATCATTCCTTTGACCAATCAGCAGATGTTGTTCACCCTTTGTTAAAATGCATTTGCACTTATTCTTTTTATACTTTCACCTCCACCACCTGAATAAAGGCCTGCATAACCCCATACCTGTAAGAATATAGTAATCACCTATTACCTCTGTATCTTGGTGTGGCAGGCAGAATTCTAAGATAATCCACCAGGGACATCATCCTTATTGAGCATGGGAAGTATCTATGAATATGATGGTAGGCCATTCTTGTGGTTAGATTATGTTATATGACACAGATAGCTTTAAGAAACAAACTGAATTATATTAGGCCTGGCCTCATCAGCTGGGCCATTAAAAGAGATGGAACTCATTCTGGTAAAGAAGATTTCAATAATGAGGGAACTTCAACAACAAGAAACTGATTATCCGCTGTTGGCTTTGAATATGGGAGGGGGGTGTCTATAGCAAGGAATGCAGGCAGCCTTGAGGGACTGAGAGTGCCCTGTATAACAGCCAACAAGGAATGGGGGCCTCAATCCTACAACTGCAAAGAACTGAATTCTGCCATAGCCACCTGTGCTGCGAGTGTGCCCTCAAGCTCCTGATGAAATCTCAGTCCTGATTTCGCAGTCCTGGTACCCTGATTTCAGTCTTGTGAGATCCTGAACAAAGAATACATCTATGTTATGCCAGGACTCGTGAGCCACAAAAACTATGAGATCATCTATAGGTGTTGTTGTTTTAAGCCTCCCAATGTGTGGTAAACTGTTACACAGTCATAGAAAACTAATATTCCTAGTTTACCCCTATAATTCATCTCTTACTGCCATATTAATATTCCTCATTCAATTAGTTTATTATGACCCTACCAAAAACTTATTTTGGTGTCCTTTTGCCTGCCTCATCTATCATAATTATAATTTTCTGGGCTACAGGTAGGTACTAGATGCCCTTGAACACACACATAAGCACAAACACCTTCCAGAAAAATGAAATAGTTAGGAGGCTTTTGGAAATGTTACCAAACTGTCAAAAGTACATAAAAGCAGTTATGCATATTTTGAAAGGTAACTCAATTCTAACTGCTTTGCTATAGCATTAAAAAACCCCCACCACAATATGTTAATTAAAATGGTTAACAGAAATCTAACAGTATTTATGTCATCTATGCCTAAATATTATTTGTTCCCATCATTTTTGTTCATTCCATTGAATCTTATCCCAGTTTTCAAAGAAATTTGGTTTTGGTTTCACCCAAGATAGTAAATCTATTCCCCACATTTGGCAATAACAACTTTTCACTTCAGACAGGTCAGTCTTCCCATTGGTCCGCTGTGCATCTCTCTTCAACATGATTTCTCTTCAGAACACCTACTCATTCTTCTCTATCAATCCAAATCCCACACGTACTTCAAGACTCATCTAATATAACTTTCTGTCCATTAGCTCATTAACAAGCAATACCAGAAACGATGGGATGAGGGAGATTAAAAGTGATGATTTTCCATAGGAAATTGGTGGAGTTCAGTAATGATGCACAACAGCGTTATGCCGTATTATTAAAAAAATACTGAACGAAAAAGATCTCTGTGAACAATATGAGATGATGCAGTTCAAAATTGATCTCTCTTTTACAAAAGGTGTCTATAAACAAAATGAGTGAGATATTGTTTTTAAAAAGTGCACACATGTAACAGACTATCTTTTGCTTATCTTTACAACAAATTCAGGAAGAGTAAACCAGAAACATGGAGTTGAGGGATCACATGTGGCAGAGGGAATGGTGGGGTCAGTAGGGAGGCAACAGGAAGGAAGAGTATAGAGGCGGTAATCTTTCCCTGAAGGTACTTTGTTGTTGCTGTTGTTTTTGAGTTGGAGTCTCATACTCTTGCCTAGGCTGCAGTACAGGGACACAATCATGGTTCACTGCAGCCTCGATCTCCTGGGCTCAGGCAATCCTCCCGCTTCAGTCTCCCAAGTAGCTGTGATTACAGGTGCACACCACTGTGTCCAGCTATTTTTATATTTTATTTTGTGTAGAGACGAAGTCTTCCTATGTTGCCCGAGGTAGTCTCGAACTCCTGGGTTCAAGCAATCCTCCCACCTTGGCCTCCAGAGTGCTGGGATTATGGGCATGAGCCACTGTGCCCAGCCTAGAAGGTATTTTTTGAATAGATTTTACTCTAAGAAATACATTAATGTTCCACGTAAATTTTCAGGAAGGTGGAAAAACCCTGTGACTATAAGCAAACGGAAACAAATGAACCCAATTATGTTTCAAATAAATGTCATTACCTTGATAGAGGGAGAAAAACAAAAAGAACCCAAGAGATATAGTCCAATTTGAGCAGTCCTTTTCCTTACCTCTGAATTGTTTGAGTTGTTAGTATATAATGATTTAAGGTCATCTCTTATACTGCCAAGATTCCTTATTATTTTGGCAGAATTCGGAACCAGCCTAGATAGTCAGTTTCCATCTCTTATTTATGCTGTTTTTTTCCTAAGTTCACCCCATAGAAATGAAAACTTATACTATATTGAACTTTTCTCTCTTCATTCATGACCAACTTCCTGGTCTAAGAATGTTGCCTTTATTTAACATGGCTGCATATATTAGAGAAAGTTTTACACACTTCATACACACACACACACACACACACACACACACACACACTCGTTTCTCTTTTGATGACTTGGGGAACTATTCAACATTTTGTTATTCCACTGGCTTTTCACTCAAAGAAGGTAAAACGATTTAGGAGCACTCCAATTCAGGCATGGTGGCTCATGCCTACAATCCCAGCACTTGAGGAGGAAGAGGTGAGAGAAGATTGCCAGAGCCCAGAGGTTCAAGACCAGCCTCGGCAACTTGGCAACACCTCATCTCTACAATAAATCAAAAAGTTAGCCAGGTGTGATGATACATGCCTGTAGTTCCAGCTACTTGGAAGGCAGAGGCAGAAAGATCACCATGACCTGAGCCCAGCAGGTCAAGGCTGTAGTGGCTGTGAGCGTGCCACTGCACTCTAGCCTGGGCAACAGAGTGAGAATCTGACTCAAAAAACAAAACAAAACACACATCATAAAGAACAATTACCAAACAGCAGTGCCCTCAGAGTATGTATATGGAAGTGACTGAAGTGCGCAGCACTCCATGCATGGAAAGTTAGCTTGGTTTTGTCAAAATACAGAAAGTTGACATCATGATGCATCCAGAAAGATAAAAGTAAAGATGACTTCTTTATCATCTGATTCCCCCTTCTGCCTATATTTTTTCTTAATTATTCACATTGCTTCTTTTTTTTTTAGTTGTTATTATGTTTTATATGATGCTTCTTCTTTTTTTTTTTTGAGTAGGAGTTGCACTGTGTCGCCCAGGTTGGAGTGCAGCAGCACACTCATGGCCATCGTAGCCTCGACCTGACAGGTTCAGGTGATCCTTCCACCTCAGCCTTCCAAGTAGCTGGAACTACAGGCATGTGCCACCATGCTCAGCTGATTTTTTTATTTATTGTAGAGACGAGATCTTGCTATGTTGCTCAAACTTGTCTTGAAGCCCTGAGCTCAGGTCATCCTTTCTCCTCTGCCTCCCAAAGTGTAGCCACTGCATCCGGGTACTCTTTTGTTGTTGTTGTTAATTTATTGTAGAGATGAGGTCTCACTAAGTTGCCTGGCTGGTCTCGAACCCATGGGCTCAGGCAATCTTCTTGCCTAGACCTCCCAAAAGGCTGGGATTGCAGGTGTGAGCCACCTCGCCCAGCTCAATGCTTCTCTCTCAATGTCTAGCTGCTTTCACTTCTTGGTGAGTCAGAGTATAAATCTTGTCCCTTATTTCCAAGCAGTATTGAACCATGGGTCCAAAGAGTCATATAAGCTAGAATGTCATAAAAGCTGAAAATATGAAAACTATGAGTGTGTGACGTTCTTATGAGAAAAAAAAGATAAGGTCTTATTTTCCTAATCAGATTTTGTGAAATCAGTACTGTCTGCTCTGACCTCTTTTTTTTTTTTTTTGAGTTGGAGTGTCATTGTCACTCAGGCTGGAGTGCGGTGGCACATGCTCACAGCACCGCAGCCTCCACCTGCTGGGCTCAGGCGATCCTTCCGCCTCAGCCTTCCAAGTAGCTGGAACTACAAGCATGCGCTACCACACCCGACTTATTTTTTAATTGATTGTAGAGATTAGGTCCCGTCAAGTTGCCCAGGCTGGTGTCAAATCCCTGAGCTTAGGCAATCCTCTGGCCTTGGTCTCCCAGTGCTGGGATTACAGGCTTGAGCCACTGTACCTGGCCTGCTCTGATGTCCTAATTTTACTTCTAAAGTCTTTGTGCCACTAGCATTTGATTGCTTAATAAGTATTTTAAACTATTGTATGTCACACACGCATGAAGATTTGAACTATTTCTCAGTATACTGAAAGTTCAACATCCAAAATCACATTTTATATATGTACATACTTCTATATGTTTATATATTAAAACCATATATATTTCTCCTGCTCAAATCCCTTAGATATTTCACAATGGAAATTTAAAATAAAAAAGAAACTTAACTTCCTAAGAACCAGTTCTTCCATGACATTATTAAATAATTAGTTTATTCTGATTAGTTTTTTAAATATATGGAAAATAACCTTCCTAACTCCCCTTTCTCCCAAAAGGTATATTTTAAATACTCTTATACAGCTAAAGACAGGGACAGAAAGAGAATTCTAAGACAGGTTATTCTAATAAATCATAGTCTGGATAACTATGAAGGCTGTAAGACGGTCAGAGATGGCTGAGACCAAGACCCTGGGGTGATGTGGTAACACTGGCTCTCAATGAATGCTGGCCCTAGGAGGCTGCAGGGGTGAAGGGAGGCTAGATGACCCTCTCTGGAGATGCCAGGGAACCTTCTGGTAAAGGATTAGCTGTTGTTAACCCCTGGAGGGCAATTTTCAATATAAGTAATTACTTTTTGTGCATCTAAGTTTTCCCTGAAAATTCATTTGGGAATGCTTTCATTAAATGTTATTCTTTCCACATGTAAATTAATCCCCATACATATTGTATATCCCTTGTGAATCTCAAAAAGGAGTTGTGAAGATTAATCATTTCATTTGTGTGAACTGTTTGGAAATTGTTTCCCCCTAGCTCTTAGAGAAGCTCAATATATGCCCAGCCACACACAATAGATGTAATCGAACGAGTTAATTTTTCGAACAGCTACTCTGTGTCTGCTACTATGAAAGGCAAAAATTATAAGATAATTTTGACTTAAAAATGTATAACCTAGTAGCAAAACTCTGAAAAGACATGCTTAGACCACAATCTCAAATGTTGAAGGCCTAGGAAGGAAAGCTAAGACCAAACCGTCCTGAGGGACCCGGCGACCTGGAGGCCCCGTTGCCTGTGCGGGGGCAGCTGTACCTCAGTTCCAGCCAGGACACAAGTGCCCAGGGCAGCCAGATGTGTTGTTTCACTCAAGCGAAATTGGGATTCCAGATTTTTATGGGTAATCAACCATAATGTCAGCTGGTGCGCTGACATTATGAAACCTCGGATACGAAACAACAAGAAGAAAACCGACTATATATAATTAAATGCTAAATTATATATTACAAACAATATATGCAAATAAGGGGAAAATGAAACTGGCAGTAGAAGTGGAAGATGCCATAGAAGGAAGACCTGAACTCAATTTGGAAGGAAAACACTACATATCAGACTACAGAAAATATAAAAAAAGTTTGCTCAAATGTTATGGCTAATTATGCTCCATTGTATGGAGATATATTTTAAGTGACAGAGTCATGACCTCGACAGAAAATTTTGGAAGGCACTGCAAACACTAAAGAAAACATTGAACAATTCTGAAATAAACTAGGTTTTGAACCACATCCACACTCCCAAACATTTTTCCATTAGTAATAACAGAAGATGATTATGAAAATGAAAACCTTGCTGCCTTCTGCTTTTAAGATATAAAAAGAGGGTATTGTTAATATATTAGGAGATCAAGAGGGTTATACGGACAACAATGACAACCCTAACATTTGCTTTTAAGACATTTTGAAATATTTGTCAAACTGGAAATTGTGTGCTGGTGACATTTAAGAATTAAATGCTCTTTGCAAACTCCCTTCCCCTGGAAATGTCTGACCTATGCTGGATCTGTTCTAATAAGAAAGGACGCAAACACATCTGTGCAGACACGTACACGGCCTTGCCCTCGGTCATGGCCACCAGGAGCTGAGGAATCATTACATGCGTCTCAGTGTTTGTAGCCCTGTCAGGTCAGGACACATCCTTCAAATCCACTTTTTATTTCCTGATCGATGTAGATGCAACCACAGTGGGGTGTAAAATAATATTCATGCACCTCTGCTAAGAAAGAAAAGTCAAAAATAGAAGGGGGAAAAAGCTTTTTGTGGGAAGAGAGAAACTGGAACAAAATTGGTTGGAATAAAAGATTGATGAAGAGGTATTCAATGCTTGCAAGGAAAAAATTGGGAAAACAATTGATGTCAGGAAGCTTTAGATAAGACACTCAAAAATTTCATTTTAATATTTATTGCTTGTAGCGAAATTGATCGGTATCTCTGGCATGATGAGGTCATGAAAGAAGAGATTGATGTAGGCGAATTCATTACTTCTGCTTCTGCTCCTTCTATTTTGATATTAGTCTATCTTCTCCCAATAAACTATTCTATTGCAGACCTCCCCACTTCTGCCATTTTTTGGTAATATAATTTCCCTGTCATCTTTTATAAAATACTAGAGTACCCATCTATCGTAAGGGAAGGGATAAAAATAGCTTCCTTTAGAAGAGAACACTGACTCTAACCAGCTAAACCTCATATGAGATAAGCGAATCCTCAATGGGCTTTTACTAAATTGTATTTTCTGGTGCCAGGGCTGTCTATCCTTCTTTGCTCGTGTGCATGAGATGAACCGAGAGTACTAATTCACACAGAGATTTTACTCAGTCATACAATAATATTCTGGGGTTTTTCTTTTTTTGAATATTTATTCAACCAGGATATTATAATGCAAATACTCTGAAGCCATTTTATTGAAACTTTAAAAAACAAACATGAAAAAATACAGATAAATGGTATAATTTAGTGAGAGATCTTTTTCTAATGATTATTATAGAGATGTGGGCTACAAGAGAAGATTAACTACATAAGTAGGTGGCATGCAGGTGAAGTATGGGCTTCTAACTATTCCTCACTCTCTCGGTAGTGGACCAGGTACACTTTGTGCTGTCAGGTGTGCCTCTCCTTCCTCCTTCCCCCCACCAGCAGTGCCCAGTGATTGGAGATTCCTCCCTTCTGCTAGTTTGACTATTGTTCAGTGCCCACTTACGAGTGAGAACATGTGGTGTTCACTTCCTTTCTGTGATAGATCACTTAGTATGATGGTCACAAACTTCATCTGATTTGTTGCAAAGTCCATGATTTTGTTCTTGTTTACGAATGCTCCATCATGAATATGTATCACATTTTCTTTATCCAGTCCACTTTCGATGGACAGTAAAGTTGGTTCCATGTTTCCTACTGTGAATAGTGCTGCAATAAACATGCATGTGTAGGTGCCTTGTTTTGTAGAACAATTTATGATCCTCCAGGTATATTCTCAGAAGAGGGATTGCTAGATTATATGGAAAGTCAAAATTTTTACTCATTTTAGGCATCCTCCTTTCCATAGAGGTTGAACTAGCTTGCACTGTCACCCACAGTGTAGAAGTGTTCCCTTTTCTCTGCACCAGCACCTGCATCTGTTGTTTTTTGACTATTAATGACAGCCATCCTTATCAGGGTTAAGTGGTATCTCGTTGTAGTTTTGATTTGCACTTCTCTGAGGATTAGCAAGGCTGATCATTTTTTCATGTGTCTGCTGGCTGCTTGTATGTTGTCTTTTGAGAAGTGTCTGTTTATGTCCGCTGCCCACTTTCTTTATTCTGATTTTTTAATTTCTTTTTGAGTTGGAGTCTTACTCCGTTACCCAGGCTGGAGTGGAGTGGTACGCTTATGGTCACCCCAGCGTCAACCTGCTGGGCTCAGGTGATCCTTCTGCCTCAGCCTTCCAATTAGCCAGAACTATAGGCGTGCGCTACCACACCTGAACAAATTTTTGATTTATTGTAGAGATGAGGGCTCACCAAGTTGCCCAGGCTGTTCTCGAACCCATGGACTCAGGCAATCCCCTCACCTTGGCCTCCCAAAGTGCTGGGATTACAGGCTTCAACCACCGCTCCTGGCCCTCTGTCCACTTTCTAGTGGGGGGGGTGGGTTGTTTGTTTGTTTGTTCTGAAAGGCCACTGACTGGGTCACAGGTCTTAGAGATAGGCTCCAGATTTCAGCCTGCGTCCTCAAGTGAGTGACTGATTGTAAAATCCCAGGTGACAACGTCATCTACCTTCCTCAAAGATGGCAGTAAATCCCATTTCTTTATCCAGAAAAGGCTCCTGAATCTAACATCCAGGGCTTAAGAGCAGCCATCTCATCAGATGTGGTGAAGGACAGTTATTGCAGCTGTTTTGCCAAATAAGCACAAGAAGCTGACTTAGATCATGCACTGCAGACCAATAAAAATGTTTTTACTGCCCTGGCTCGGTGGCTTAGCCTGTAATCCCAGAACTTTGGGAGTCCAAGCGAGTGGATTGTTAGAATCCCACGGGTTCAAGACCAGCCTCGGCAACTTGGTAAGACCTCATCTCTACAATAAATCAAAAAATTAGCCAGGTGTGGTAGCGTGCGCCTATAGTTTCGACTACTTAGAAAGCTGAGGCAGGAGGATTGTTGGAGCCTAGCAGGTCAACGCTGGGGTGGCTGTGAGTGTGCCATGGCACTACAGCCTGGGCGACAGAGTGAGACTCCAACTCAAAAAAAAAAAAGTTTTTACTTATACTACACATAAGCTTGAGAAAATATCCTTCATCTATATGAAAAAAAAGTTGTTCTGTTGTAATTATTTTTAATATTGTCACAGTTATTATGATGGGAATTTGGGGGGAAGGCAAATACAGATTATTGGAAGATAAGAGTTAAGCCCCACTAAACCACCTCAAATTTTGTCACTAACTTGGGATACTTCTGGCGTCTCCCATGCTCACCACAATCACCCTGACCCATGTCACCATCTCATGTTCACGCCAAGTGACCTCTCACATCTATACCACTGCCACAGCCTCCTCTCTGGCTTCCCAGCTTGTCCCACTCAGACCAGTCTCCCCATTGCAGTCATATAAATCAGACTCATAGACGTCCTCATATTAAAGCCTCTGGCTACTTTCCATTTCCCTTAGAAGGAAATCCATGTCCCTTACATGGCCCATGAAGGTCACAGACCTGTCTCTTGCCCACCTCTCAGGCCTCATCTGCACTCAGCCTCCACATCTAGCACCATCCTCCTGTCCCAACTGGCCTGTCCTGTACCTCAGACTAGTCAGACTCATTCCTACTGGCAGACACTGCACTGACCCTTTCCGAAGCCTGGGACATTCACCACCAAGGTATTTTCATGAATGACTCCTCATTCTTCCAGACTGTTCCAGTTACACTTGTAAACTTCTCAGAGAGTCCCCCACTGATCGGCCTTTGCCAAGTATCTACCTCTACAAGGTCACTCTATCTCATTGCCCTGTTTAGTTTTCTTCTTTTTACTAATCTCCATACATTTATTTTATTTCTTCTCTGACTTCCGTCACTCTCATCCTTTTTGAATGAAACATCCATCAAGGCAAGCACTTAGCTCCATTTAACAGAGCTCAGTTGCTAGTAGGAAATTCATACATAAATTTAGTTGTGTATTAATATATGGACACTAAAATACTTGGGATCAACTGAATAATGCCCCCCTCCCAAAGACATCTTCGTCCTAATCCAGGAGCCTGTGAATGTGTTAGTTTACTTGGCAAAAGAAATTTAGCAGATGTGATTAAATTGAGAATCTTGAGTTGGGAGATTATCCTGAATTTTTCAGGTGAACCCAAACTAATTGCAAATATCCTTATAAGAGGAAAGCAGGGGGGTCAAAGTCAGCGCAGGTGATGTGGTGATGGAAGCAGAGCTCTGAGGGACACAGGGTCATGACTCCAAGAAAGCAAGCAGCCTCTGGGAGCTGATGAAGACAGGAAAGTGGATTCTCCTCTGGAGCCCCCAAGGGTGTCACAGCTCTGCCCACACCTTGGTTTTAGCTGCATGAGAATGATTTGATGTTCTGACCTCCAGAACTGTAAGATAATAGATCTATGTTTAGGTTCCCAACTCTGTGGAAACTTTAAAGCAGCAATATGAAACTATACAGTACTGGACTCATGAAGGTTTTTCAGATAACTCAAAGGGAATTGTGAATTCAAAAAAAATGAACACAATTTCGGGGTCAATGAAATTTGAAACAAATATTTTGGTTACATGTAGTGTACATACATTGCGACATAATTATTAATAAGATTAAGCCTACCATCTTTAAACTTACAGCATTTAAATGAAAAATTAAAAATCATTGAATCAGGAAGGTTTTCTGGCAATACTAGGATTTTTTTCCTCCTGCTAATATTTTTTACCTAAAATATGTGCAAAAAATCATAAATGTATCATTTTTCAAAAAAGCCCTGCCTGGAAAAGAATAACAAAATCAAAGATGGTGAGACTGAAGTTCATGATTGAAATAAAGACTGTGAAAGCATAAGAGGCAGCGATGTTTGAGAAGGGGCCATGAGATGAAAAAGACTTCTGCAACCCATAAACTAACAGGAGGCGGCTAATGGGTATTCAGGGCCAACCACTATGTTTAAGTTCAAAAAGGCGAGGTTCACTTAAGTCTCTTTGCAAACATGGTCAACTAACTAGAAGTTTTTTTTATATTGGTCTGAAGGACTGTTGACTTACAACTTTGAGATTAACAACATTTGTTATAAAAATAGATTTGTTAAAATGTTTGCTGTAGAAAAGAGAAACTGTGTTTACTAAAAGTATGGGAGTGAGTTGCCAGGTACAAGCTTCCTGGGAGATGGCTTGTACCTGGCAACTCAGTGGCCTTACTGGTCTAGTTCTAATTAATGTAAGTTATATAGAACTTGTAAGGAGTCTCTTAACATTAGAAACATAGCTAAAGTATGCCTCCTTGTCAAATCTTTGTTACAGAGGAAATTAATCTAGCAATGCATGATCTCAATTAGTTTAGATAATTCTTAAATGCCATATTCTTAAGATTTCCTGTGATAAGAAGACTCTACATGTAAAGCCTTCCTGAGGGACGAGAGGGAAGCTCTGCTCTCTTTTGCCAGATCACAGGCGTAGCATTGGCCAAGTCCTCTTCAGCACATCTCTATACATTTATTTTCTATTTTTTGAGGCAATTAGGATTCAATTGCCAATATTACTTTCCTTTCTTTACCTGTCTTTCTTTCTTGAATAATTCTCCAAAATTCCCCCAGATTCAGGGGCTCAAACAGAAAAGCACACAACCAAGATTTTTATCATGCTCCCGCACGCGTGCATACACACATACACACTTAAACACGGTGCACATAGGTACAAGTGTTGAAAATCATCAGCATTCAAGCAAACAGAGGAAATGCCATTATTCAAGATAATCCCCAGGAAAGAGCATACCTCTTTATTCCTCCCCCCAGTAGCAGCTTCTATCATAAGAGTTTTACTTTAATCTGACCCTTATGTCTGTGGGCCACTGTGAGCCTTAAGATTGTTATTTGGCTTTTCCTTGACCAGTTCTTTCCATTAGACTGGCCGGCCTATGTTCCTGGCCTGATTTTTATTATTCTGCTCTCGTCCTTGTTGACCTCATTGTAACTGGCTTCTGTTCATTTCTCCAACCTGTCAAGAGCATTTGGAGTCCCAGTCCTATCCTCCCCGGTGTTGCTAGCCCATCTGACTTTACGACATTCTCATGCAAGGTGAGCATGTACTCAACTCCATCATCTCAGTCACTGATGAAGATGTTTAATAGCCCCGGGCACAGGGTTGACCCTGGCGATACACCACCTGTGTCTGCCAAGTTAACGGCATGCCATTATTAATTACACCTTAGGAGAAGTGCGGGGGGGGGGGGGGGGGGGATTACAAAAGATAAAAAAAAACAAAAAATCCCAAAAAAAACTGGGTGCTGTGGCTGAGCCTAGGGGCTCGAGGCTATCCTAAACAACATGGAAAGACCTCGATAATTTCCTTTCCAATAAATAAAAGGAATTAGCGGGGCATGGTGGCACGCACCTGTAGTTCCAGCTACTTG
>CAUYQG010101939.1:0-26669 GCA_963574415.1 Tarsius wallacei
AGTAGCTGGAACTACAGGTGCGCACTACCACGCCCGGCTAATTTTTTGATTTATTGTAGAGATGAGGTCTCGCTTGCCCAGGCGGGTCTCGAACCCACGGGCTCAGGCAATCCACTCACCTCAGCCTCCCAAAGGCGCGGGATTACAGGCTGAGCCAAGATTTTAAGGAGACTAAATTTGCCAGTCTTGGTGATTGCCAAAGCTGGATGAGTGAGAAGGAAGTGCCTAGAATGACTCTCATTAGGGGGCTTGGGCAGAGAAATGGAAGCTGAATATAGGCAGACTCTAGACTAAGTGAGGATGTCCCAAGGGCAATTGCATCCATGGATAGGGCACTCAGGGGGAGAGATGTGAGTTAGGGATAGAGATCACCAGCTGAAGCTATGAGAACATGGGTAGAAGGCAAAGAGAATAGGGCTCTTGATGGGTCCTAGGAGAAGAACAACATTTAAAAAGAGGCAGAAGAAGAGCAATCTGCAAAAGAAACTAAGGACAGTGAGAGACGTTAGTAGACAACTAAGAAGAGAATGGGCTCACAGGAAATGGAGAATGTTCTAAAAAAGAGGACTTGGCAAAGACACTCAAATGCCAAGAAGAAGTTCTATGAAATAAGGTCAGAAAAGTATCTACTATGACCCAATAACCTAAACTGACTGAAGCCAGTAGAGCTACTGTAGAGTATTGGAGAGAAGAGTTTCTTTGTAGAGAAAGAGTAAGTGGGAGGCAAACAAGAAAAGACCCCAAGTACAGGCCATCCTTTTTAGAAGTGTGGCTACAAGACAAAGAGGTTGGGAAGCAGATAGGGATATGGGTGTTTGTGTGTTTGTTCAATGATAAACATCAGTGTGTTTATGCAGAGGAAAAGCCAATTTAAGTTGAAGAAACAGGACAAAGGGAAGGCAGAAGTGGGGAGATGAGGGGAAAAAAGAGAAATGGATATCCTATTTGGAGAGAAAACAAACTCTGAGTGTCATAAGGAAGTAAAAGAGAACAGATAGGGTGTACACATGGAGTGCTAACCTCAAAAAGAAGAATAGCACCTCTGTGAGACGAGATGGAGGTTAAGTATGGATGAAGGAAAGAGGCAGTTGAGGAGGCCATACAGAAACTAAAGGTTATCAAGGAGAAAATGAGAACTAAAGTCTAGGAACTTGAGTACCAAAGGGAAAAAGCCAGAAAAGCCTTCAAGGGAAGTTCCCGGCGGGGTTACATAGTAAGACTGACAAGAAATGAAAGCAGTGATGAGGACTGAACCAAAATACATGTCCCAAAATACATGTCCTAAATATGCACCTAGCCACAGTGTTTGTGGTTTTCTTGGTGGTGCATAGCAGCACATGCAGAAATAGAGAAAGCTTGCTAAATGGTTCCAAAGTTAAAAGTATGCAAGGTGGTAGATTCCGGTGGCCCAATTCAAATGTAAGTGCTACAAACTGGCTCGGTGCATTTATTAAATAAAGAAACAGTTGAAGGCATTTAAAGATAAATGAATCTTTTGGCCCAACCTAACAGACTGTAACACTGCTAACATTGCTGTAAAATTTCAAAAATGCACACAATAAAGTTGCCTTCTCATGCTTCCAAGTGATAGTCAACTGTGAAATTAAATAAAATGAAGCTGGGTATGGTGGCACATGTCTGTATCTGGGCTACTCGGGAGGCTGTGGCAGCAGAATTGCTTGAGCCCAGGAGTTCCACTCCAGCCTGGGCAACATAGCAAGATCCTGCAGCTATTAAAAAAAGAAAAATAAAGACATAAAAGAAAAAAGAAGTTAAACAAAATGATAAACACCTTGTCTGGTTTTCCTGCAAAAGTTAAGTGTATATTGAATTTTAAAAGAATAGTATGTTAATTGCCAAACAACTTAAAAGGTATAATGTTGCCTATACATTTTCTATATGCAAATACATGGGGACCTTACCTGTCTTCAGTGAGTGAGTCAAACTCTTATGCCCATGTTTACAAAAATAATTTTTAATGTACTCCCCCAAAGCAAAGTCTTTAGCAATGTGCATGAGTACTTGCTTTCTTTGGGGTATTACAGTTTCCTAGATGGCTTAAAAGCAGCTAGTATAACCCTGGATATAGGGATATGTGTATGTGTTTTTGAACTACAAATGATTTTAAAACTAAACATTTAGAGGACTATATTTCAAAAGGAAGTGTCTAAATGAAACAGATAAAAGAAGAGGAGAAGGACGACCAGTTTTAATAAGAGCATTTGATTAACAGATTCAAAGCTGGGTCACAAGTAGGTATTTGATACTATATAAGACAAATAGTATGAATCAGGCAGACAAAGGACTGAAAATGCAATAGAAAAATTATTTACCCAATGAATCAACATGGCCCAATATGAGCAGATACCTCAGTGGTAGTAAGAGCTAACACTTACTGAGCACTTACTTACTATGTGCCAAGCACTATTCTGATAACTTTTAAATAAATTAAGTCATTTAATACTAGTAAGAACCTTATGATATAGGTACTATCATTTTACTAATGAAGAAAATTAAACACAAAGAGTTTAATTAACTAGCCCAAGGACACACAGCTGGTAGGTGGCAGAGCCAGAATTCAAACCCAAGGGTCAGTCTTCTGAATCTATGCTTTTTACCATTCTAATATGCTACTAACATGGGATATTTTTGATACCTTAATTTCAGCTGGTTTGTAGTAGCGTCTGTTGGGATCTTCCAATGATGTTCTATACCCATCTCTCAAGAAACGCTTAAATCCATATTTTCCTTTTAATTTTCTAACTACTTTATCAAGTGTCTGACTAAAAAGAACTTCATCATCTAGTGCAAAGGCAGGATAACTGATGCAGGGGAGAAGGGCAGCATCTGTGTTCTGCAGGTAATTAAAAAAAAGAGATTGTAAGTATCTGCAATGCTGTGATCAACACAGCCAGAGGAGAATGATGGAGATAAAAAGCCAACAAGGTTATTCAAATGACAGCAAGCTTGCTCTGCTCCCAGGGACAGACAGACATTTCTATGGCATGCTTCAGTGAATCTCATAGAGGAGATAAAATTTAATTTGTTAATAAAGAATATTTTCAAGGTTCATTACTGTGCTGAAACTTTAAAATATTAATTAAAGCACTATGCAAAAATATAACAGTTGCCACATCTTAGTGTGTCATAACAACTTGCTTATAATAGAGAAAAAGAGAAAACAACCTAAATGTCCAACAAATAGTTGAGCTAAATTAGAAGCTATTAAATATTTATATTGTAGGAATCTGTTTATTGATATGAAAACATGTCCACTCATAAAACTAGGTTATCAATCATTGTAAACAATATTGTTCTAGCTCTATAAAATAAAAATATTATATATGTGCATAAAAATGTGTGGAAACATATATATAAATGTTGTCACTCTAAAATTATATCAGAGTGATGGAATGAGTAGATATTATGTTATTATTATTTGATTATTTTGGCATTTTGTTTTTCTTTTATCATAATCTTACATTACTTATATTATTCCATTCTGGGTGTTTTCTTTTTTTTTCCATTCTGGGTGTTTTCTAAGAACAGAAACACAAATAATCCCTAGAGAACCGCAATCAGGTACTATAAGCATATGAAAGTTCATCAGACAGAGAAAAACAGTGAATTGAATGAGAGAAAAAATAATAATAATGGAAGGTAATTTTATTTGAAAGAAATATAAACTATGAAAAATATATTTCTAATATTCCATGACAAAAGTGATAATTTTGACGTAATGTTACTATCCCCCCAAAAGAAAAATAATGTCTATTTTTCTATTGTCCTACAAAAGATTCCAAGGACAAAGCAGCTTTTTCCACAACTCTGCTCACTCCCTACAACCTCCACAAGCCAGAGAAGTGAGGAACAGCTTATCATGCCTTATCTCTTATGGACGACACTTAACATGCTAGAGGACTGTCTTGAAAAAGAAGGTATAAAACTACACGAGAATAGTAAATGACAGTTTATATAATTTATCATAAAAATGTCTCACATGCGATCTTGACTCTCTGGGTAACAGTGAACACAAAGTTTGCCTGTTGCGATTGTGAGCATCGAGATCTACAAATATAACTGACCAAGAGCAGCCCTGAAAAGAGAAAAAGAAACACATTTTCAAAATGAAGAGAAAAGAACATGTACAACATCTAACATTTTGACAGTGGGAAATTTCATTAAAATACTGACATTGCAGCAAGTGGGGATTGCAGTGGATTTTAATTTTCTTTTTTTATACTTTCAGTATTTCTCAAAATCTTATAACAAATGTTAATTTTATAATCATAAAAAGTAAATGTTATTTTTATGGTTTTCATACTTTTCTTTGGTTTTCTTATAAATCAAAATGTACTGATTACAAAATAACCAGTTAATGACATTAATTTTAATGAAAATATAATTAGTTTAGCTAACATGACAAGAAATAAAGCAAGAACTAGTTCAGATTCATAAAATCTGAACTGTATATTCCTCATAAAGAATGTTGATTATGTGATCAAACTAAACAAATTTAGATATAATCTAGAAGTAAAGATGCAAAAAAATACTTGATTAAAGTATGGAGACAGGAGAATCTCAAATAACAATAATACAAGTAACACTAACTAGTCTTCACTGCATCAGGCACTATGCTTTATGTTTCACATGGATTATCTCATTTAGTACCTACATGTAGGTATTATTATCCCCATTTTGCTGAAAAGGACATTAAGCCTTAGTTTAACAGATCAAGCATTCAAAATCAAGTTTCTGATACAGGAGTCCCCGCTTTAAACCTTAGGTTATACAATTTCCCACACTGAAAGAAAAATTTCCAAATAAGAACAAAAAACTTGAATAAAAAGACAGGTGTAATAGAAAACTGTTCAACTGCTATGCTAATCAGGTTAAAAAACAAAAATAAAAACAATTTAGTCACTAGTGCATTCTATAGTCATGGCTTTATTCTTTTACTGGGGAGCTAAATTTTTGGAAACATATAAAATGAGATGGAAATACAAAGACTGCATCCAATATAAGAGAATACGCAGAAAAAAACATGGGGAAAAGAAAAACTATTATAAATTGCATGTTGCTTCAATATGTATTTCTAAATCTCATCCCAATTCTTACCAGCTTCACAGATACATTCACCTTGAAGCAAAAATATCTCAAATCAATCAATCACCTAAACTGAAACTTTAAAATCTTGTAGTCCCTAGATCCAAATGTCAGACCCACTAGATATATATTTTCTTGTTAGTCATGTTTACTTATAATGAATATTACCTTGTAAAATAGAATAACTTCTCATTCAGAATATCATTTAAAAAACCTTTGTAAAAACTCTGATGAAAAAATAAATAAATGAACAGGAAATAAGGGAGGCTATTTCTCAACCACCAAATTAATACTACTCGTAAACTTTGCTTTCTATTACTTGAGAGTTCCAACCTCCCATTTTTACTTGTTCATGAAGTAGCTGCCATTGGCAAAGTATTGTGCATTCTGCTTTGAGGAAAACAAACAAGATTGAAGTTGACCTGTGCTCTCAAGAAGCTGACCATGGTAGATGTCCTGAACAAGACAATTATTAAGAAAACTAAAAGCCAGAACACAGTAATATACAACTTAGTCTCATCAAAATAAGTGGCTTAGATAGAAAAATAATATTTATAAAATAAATCCTCAGGGAAGTTGGATCACTTCACACAGAAGGTGAGGACCAGAGCAAGGATTGAAGTTTTGGGGAAATGAGAGCTAGTAGGGTAGTAGAACAAAACAGCAGGGAAATGAATACATATAATATATTGGGAGCCTATGAATACACAAAAAATAGGAGCTATAATTTATCTTCAGGCCAAGAATTTATAAAGTTAATTACATGCTAAACTGTCTGCCTGGAATTGAATTTTCAAAAGATACAATCTCAGTAGGATAATTTATAAATAATGAAGTGAAATGGCAAATTTGGCAATTCTCCCATTATTTGATTAATGTAAACAGCCAAATTCTATTTTACGGCCACAAATAAATAGCTTATTTATCTAAATTCATCAAAGTACTTGTTCAGTTCTCAATTTTTCTCCGCCAGCCTTTAAGAAACATGTGCAAAGGGAAAAACAATCTCATAATGTTACCATATTTTAACACTGAGATCAAAGGCTAGTTAACTATATTGTTTAGTTGTCTTTTCACAAAAATATACCATGTCTAAGGCATATGGTCCAGATTTCCAGGAGGGCAAAATCACCCAAGGTCACAGACAACTATTCCCCACTCAGAAGTAAGTCCTTTAAAAAAATCACCAAGGAGAGCCCACGCGTGGAATTAATTATCATCTACTTTAAATCATCAGACACATTAATTTTAGGACTGCAAATTTCAAAGGAAGCTGGATGTCTGCATTGCTTTGAACGCTTTGCATAACATGAGCAATCTCTCTAGTCATTACCTTTTAGATTCTGGCCTCAGCTCATTTGTCAGTATCTTGATTTCCCCAATTAAAGACAGGAATATGAAAGGATGTTTTATATGTATATGTCACTTCAGAGTATCTGATTAACTTTGGATATTTTATTTTCATCTTTCACTCCCTGAAATCATTATATCTTTGCTAGAATATCCGGACTCCACCTAAAGAACATATTTTAAGACTGACATGCCGGGCTTGGTGGCTCAGCCTGTAATCCCAGTGCTTTGGGAGGCTGAGGTGAGTGGATTGCCTGAGCCCGCGGGTTCGAGACCCACCTGGGCAAACTGGCTAGACCTCATCTCTGCAATAAATCAAAAAATTAGCCACATGTGTTAGTGCATGCCTGTAGTTCCAGCTACTTGGAAGGCTGAAGTGGAAGGATTGTTGGAGCCCAGCAGGTTGAGGCTGCAGTGGCCTGGAACATGCCACTGCACTCTAGTCTGGGCGACAGAGTGAGACTCCAACTCAAAAAAAAAAAAAAAGACAGTTCAAACTCCCCAACCAAGTATCCACAGTTTTTTTTGTTCTAGTTAAATGCACTAGAAGATGATTCTGAAACCCGGCAACTGGCATTGAAACTTAAGTTCCAGTGGTGGGGAAGAACTGCACTGATCCATCTACCTCTCTTCAATCCTCATGACCAGAATGAATATTGGTTTTAGAAAGCTAAGGGTACTAACGATGAACATAAGACTTTGTTGATCTCATTAGTCTCAACTCAAAATGAAATTATTTAAAGGATTGTCTGGGCCTTTCTTTTTCCCATTCATCATTTCTCTGAGCCTGAGATAAGGGACTTGTTGCCTTCATTTAGAATCAAAAAATAAACAAGATAAAACTGATTATTGGATCTACTGTATATGATCTTTTCTATTTTTATTCTGGAAGCAAAGCCAACCACAAAACTACGATCAGGAGATTTTCTTCCTTAGTTCAGTTACTAGGCTGTCCCTTAGCTTTATGGTAAAGCCTGGAGAACAGTATTCTTCCAAAAAGGATATTTATTGATGAGAAATATTCCTCTACACCATGGCGGTGGTGGCAATGGATGTGTAAACAGTCAACTTTTGCTTACCGACCCAGTAGTTATTTTTAGCAGACCCTCTCACAATCCAGGCTTCTCTCCTGCTCACATACTTTTAAAGGAATTTTCATACAGAGAAAGATTAACCTGAGCATTAATTCTTAGAAGCTCAATAATTATTAAGCAGAAAATGGTTTAGGAGTTTTTAAAGAAAATGCACAGCTCCCAACTCTAAAAGTAGAAAGAATCTAAGAGCTGAGATGTCTCATATCAATAGTGGATCTTCCAGATTCATTATTGAGCAGCTTTGGTTTAATATCCTGGTTCTGTTCCTCTGTTGTGTGGTATGAGAAATGCTACCTCAACACTCTGATTATTCATTTTGAGAGAGGGGCTCTTCCATCTCCAAAGATCCATGACTCTTTTGAGTTGTCACCAATAGGGGGATGTACTTTTTGAGACAGCTCTAATAAATTTAGCTAAAGAAATATGATCAGGTCTTCCAACACACTATACCAACAGTCTTTAGAAGTAACTATGAATACACATACGACCTGAAATCCCCCAAGTATTGAGGAAGTTTCTTTGGTTTTCATTTTAATAAAATAATTTCTTTATGTCAGTTATTTTTCCAGCCATTGACTTTTAATTAGATCACAGCTCTTGTAAGTATAAGGAGTGACATTATAAAATGATTAAACAAGAAAAAGATCACATGCACTTTTAAATGTGCTACTGTTTAGCAAGCGCATTATTAATTTAAGTGCTGTAGAGGTTGGAATATTAACATTTTCAAAGTCAAGTTTCTATATTCTCCACATCAGAAAATAAGATGAAAGGCAATCTGTAAAACTGGGACACTGATACTATCCTGTAAAAATGAAAGATAAAGAGGATTTATTTGCAACATGTGATACTCCTATGGTTACAGAAATTAGACATTATTTGTTCACACTTCTTTTTTTGGGGGGGGGGGGTTGGAGTCTCCTCTGTCGCCCAAACTGGAGTGCAGTGGCCGCTTCTGGCCACTGCAGCCTCGACCTGCTGGGCACCGGCGATCCTTCTGCCTCACCCTTCCAAGTAGCTGGAACTACAGGTGCACACTACCACACCCAGCTAATTTTTTTTGATTTATTGTATAGATGAGGTCTCACCAAGTTGCCCAGGGGGGTCTCGAACCTGCGGGCTCAGGCAATCCACTCACCTCAGCCTCCCAAAGCGTGGGATTACAGACTAAGCCACCAAGCCCGGCTCATTTGTACACATTTCTATCTGAAATAATTAAGGGGCAGTCAATTCAGCAATCATTTGGAAATAGACATGACCTGAACAGGGCCATAAGTTAACTCTACTTAGAGCAGTTATTCTTATTTTTGGCTACATGTGAGAATCCCTGGGAATTCCAAAAACTCTTTTTTTTTTTTTTTTTAGTTGGAGTCTTACTCTGTCGCCCAGGCTGGAGTGCAGTGGCACACTCATGGCCACCCCAGCGTTGACTTGCTGGGTTCCAGTGATCCTTCCGCCTCAGTCTTCCAAGTAGCCAGAACTACAGGCGTGCACTACCATGCCTTGCTAATTTTTGATTTATTGTAGAGATGAGGTCTCGCCAAGTTGCCTGGGCTGGTCTCAAACCTGTGGGCTCAGGCAATCCACTTGCCTAGGCCTCCCAAAGTGCTGGGATTACAGGCTTAGCCACCGAGCCTGGCCCCAAAAACTCTTAATGCCAAGGTTTCCGTTTAGACCAATTAAATTAGAATCAGTGAGGGAAGAGCCCAGCCATCAGTATTTTAAAAAATTCTTCAAATGATTCCAATGTGCAGTGCAGATTAAGAAACCAGTTAAGGAACAATACTAGTAATACATTTATAACTCAGAATCCAAATGCACAGTAAAGCAATTCAGTGGTTTTACAAAAACTGCTAAAGAAAATTAGCCTACTTCTTGATTCAGAGTAGTAACCTCTATTCCTACATTTTGTTCCTTCCCACTGTCAACTCAACCCATGGTCACTTGATTAGTTTCTTTCAGCACAAAAACTGGTAAAGATCTTATGAAAATTTAAGGCGACCTTCAGGGTTTCCTTTTTACTCCCAGAGAAAATGAGATTTTAGACATTTGATTACATCTAGTTGAGGGTGAAGCCAGGATCAAAACTTCCAATTCTCTGGCTGCACACATTATACAAATTCCTCTCTGCATGATATACAATGATACACACTAAATTGAAACCAACATGAGAAATGCCAAGGAAAATATACACGAGAAATGTTTAAAAATGTGAAATGCTATAAGAAACAAATAATAGACTTGAGGAAAAAGTTACTGAACCGAGAAAATCAGAATTCTTTTTTTTTTTTAGTTTATTTTACTGTCCAATTATTTTCTTTAAAAAAGTTCAATGTTTGATAAAATAAAACAAACTTTTAGTACCATAGAAACCTTTTGACATGTATAATGACATATTATTACTATGTACAACTTCAAAAACAAATGCTTTCAGCTCCAAGAAAAGTGATATTGAGTATCCTGACTACAGTTAAACTGGAAGAAAGTTCCTGGATGGCTAATGTTTTCCTTGGTTTGGAAAAAAAAATTATACAATTGAAAAATATAAATAAGACCTTCAATGAGTTGAGAATCATAAAAATGCTATCTGAATTCAGTCATCTAGATCTTGGGAAGCTTGTAATAGTTATAAGAGTTCAACAAACAAAAGGAAACCCTGTGGTTATTCAAACCAGTCTTCCAGGAGAGGTCCTGTAGGTTCATAGTTAGTCTATCAAAAATAAAAGCTATTCTTATTGTGGCAGAACTTAACATCTGGTTCATATATCATTTTTCACCAGCTCGTGGACTCCAGTCTCGTCAATGACTAAAGGTGCACGAAATTCTTTATCGGCCACATAAATGTCTAGTCCTTCTCCAGCATAGATGATAAGAGGAGAGATTTCACACTGGATTGGTACATCACTGGCATCCTTCAAGCGGGGAATTGCTAGAAGACAAGAGCCATTTCCCTCTATGAAGTGGACATCAAAGCATGCCTTGCAGTAGTAGGGTTGTCCTTACCATTCTGACTGTCTGCATACTTCAACAGGGAAAATTTATCTTCCCATAGTACTTCATATACCACAAACTTCTTTGTGAACTGGAAGATGTCAAAGACAAATTTTTCTATCTTTATTCCATTTGGTTTGTCTCGCTTAATTAACTGTCATTGGGAATCCATATAAGGAATCTTCTTTTAAGCCACATGGTGCTGCAGCTGAGGTTCATAAATATTGACATCTCTCAGAAATGGTACAATGGAAAAATGGTTGGCAATGTTCCCCACATTGAACAGCAGTCGTCCATCTAAGCTTCATTTTTGAGCTGTTGTCAGGGAAATCTGACTCTATTCTACCACTTGGTAAACTCCATTCACTCGGTAAACCACTCTAACTGGTTCTGTAGGGTTCATTTTCTCTACTACCTTTGCTCTATAGTCTGCTCCTTTCTGAACGCAAAATCCAATGAACCACGGTTCTGCCATTTTTACTAATATTTTGTCAACACAATAGACGTGAATGCTCCAGATGCCTCTTTGCTCCATATCTTCCACAATATTCTGGTTGCAAGAGCTCAGTAAAGACCACCATTGCCATCTGGAGTCAGAGAAATTTTGCTCTTCTTTTCCAAAATAATTTTCCCATCAAAACTCGTGACAGCAGCATTCCTTGCTGGAAAAAAAAAATCCCTTTGGGATATGCAACTCCAAGGCTTGTCCCCTGCCCACCAGCTAGAAGAAGAACTGCTGCTTTGTATTGAGAAACCTGGAAAGGTCCTTTGCTTTCCCAGGCCTCAAGCTGACCTTGTTCCCAGGTAGCGCTGCCCAGTACCTCTCAAGGGACAGGCTCCATTCGTGCATCCACTTTCTCTTGGTGAGATGATTGGTTAAATCCTTCAATGGGCTTTAGGAAAAAGAAGTTCAATTCCTCAAAGTTCATGGCTTGGAGCTCTGTGTAAAGCTCTACCTGTTGGACTTCTTCAAGCTCATCAGAAACATAGTAGGCGTTCTTGCCCAGCTTTGGACAAGTTTGAGGTCATTAATGTTCATAATGTTCTGATAGCCAACCTTTGTGAAAATAAGGGTATAATTTATGCACCTGTAAACCTGATTTCAGATTTCATAAACCATGTACAAATAAATACAGCAAAGCACCGGGCCAAACTTGATACAAATCTTCCAGAAGCCATATGTTCAGCAAATGTGTGCTCTCAGCTCTCCAATACCATCTTTGCGCTTCCTTGGCACAACCGCAGTTCCACCTGGCTCTGGCTCTGGCTCCTTGCATGGCCACTCAGTGCCATCCTGCGCCGGCTCGGAATATATACCCTCATCTGGTGGCCAAGGGGAGAGTCAGCCCTGGCCACCCTGCCCGTCTCATCCCAGAATTCTTTATCAAGAGATTTTTTCTAGAATTAAGCAATGATTTTTAGTTAGAAAGCTAAAATTTAACTGGAAAATCATTTTCAAAGGAAAAGTTATTCAAGCATGGGCTGCTAAAATAAATTTCAGACATTCTCTGATTATAAGGAAATGACTTGTTAATGAATACCCAAATTAATTAAACATGCAATTCAAATAATCACTGATTTTTTTTTTTTTTGTACCTGGTTGCCAAAGAGGTTGAATCCATTAATTGCTTCTAGAGCTGCTTTTGCTAAGCCAACAGAGCTAAGAGAGAAAAGGAAATACTTTATTACTCTAATGTGTTTGGTTACAAAATAAGAACCATTATCTGATGAATATTCACAAGCAATTTTCTTTATTAACATTTATAACAACTTCCATAAGAAGAATAATGTCTACGAGACCTCATTCTGACATTTCACTATTTTAATTTTTCTTTTTTATAGTTAGTGAACATCTGGGAAAAATATTTCTAGGTTCAACTTGATCTAAACTAATGGTCATACTATTGATGAGATTAGTTTTAATTCCAGTAAAATTTCTATTCACTAACTTAAAAGATTAACTTCAGAGGAAGGTGTTTTATGATGATATGTGCAACAATTAGCTGGTTGGGCATCATTAGTTCAGATCAATGTAATAGAGATTTTCTAGTGTCAAAGAAAGATATTGCACATCATACACCTAACAGAGTGTGATTTAAGGTATTCACTCAAATACTCTTAGGATTCAATAAAATAGGCATTATTTTATGTTCACAGAAAAATGGATCACCATACCTCTCATTTTTCCTATCTACTTCTCTTTGTAATAAAATGAGTACTATTTCCCTCAGTGTCCTACTCTTTAGGCCTTTCAAGCGCCACATACAGTAGTGCTAGAAAATGGGAAGATCCATTTTATTAAAAATATAGCATTATCATCTTATAAATATCTACCTTCAAATACTTTAGTTCTAATTTCCAGTTTAATTATTGCAAATCTTTATTTGTTTTACTCAAAGCAATTGCATACACCATTAATATAATTTAAAGTTAATGATCTAGCCTGGCTCGGTGGCTCAGCCTGTAATCCCACGCTTTGGGAGGCTGAGGTGAGTGGATTGCCTGAGCCCGCGGGTTCAAGACCCGCCTGGGCAGGCGAGACCTCATCTCTACAATAAATAAAAAAAAATAGCTGGACGTGGTAGCGCGCGCCTGTAATTCCAGCTACTTGGAAGGCTGAGGCGGAAGGATCACTGGAGCCCAGCAGGTCGAGGCTGTGGTGGCCGGGAGCGGCCACTGCACTCCAGTCTGGATGACAGAGTGAGACTCCAACTCAAACAAAAAACAAAAAACAAAAAACCAGCAAAAAAAAGTTAATGATCTATCATCAATTCAGCAGTTCTCTAAAACAGTAATGATCAAACTGGTCCCTAGAGCAGCACCATCAGCATTACCTAGAAGCCTGTTAGAAATGCCAGTTCTCACTCTTCTCTGGGAGTAGGGTTCCATAATCATCATTAAAAAGCCCCCCAGATGTTTGCTCTTTAAATTTGATAACTATTGTTCTAAACTATTCACATCATCATGTCTACATTCTATAGATTATTTATATGAACTATTTTCAAGCAAGCATTATTCTTATAGTAATAGACATAGTAAATATAGATATAGTAGATATAGTAATAGACAGTAAGTTAGACACTTATCCTTAAAAATACATGGATGGGAAGATAAACTAGACATAATTTTCCCTATTCTTCTCACTAAGTACAAATAGAATCTAGGACATTATGTATAAAACAAACACAAAATGGCTCAGAAACATGGGGAGAAGGTAGGCTAGCTATGAACTTCAGGACTCTTGGAACAATATTGTGGTTAGGTTCCTTGGGTTTTCTTTTCGTCTCATTTTACTAGTCTTAGAGCTGAAGAAGCCAACTGAGAAATGTCAGGACTTGCATACAAAAAACGATAATAATAACAATAATAATAAAAACAGACCTGAGCTCAAAAACATTAGAAAACATTTTTTTAAAGCTTAAAGTTCTTTTTGGGAACTGTAAAGTATTATACCATGGACAATTACAAGATCGACGCTAAATGTATAAAATCCATCATCCAAAGCTAAATGGCAAACTTTCATTTCACATCTATTTGAATAAAACTGGCCAACTACAATTAGGATTAATTTTGCATGCAAAAGATGGCAAAGAATATCACACAATTATTTTCTAATCCTTGAAATAAAAACCTTCATGAGTCAGTTTAAAGACTGCCACCTCAGTTATAGGAGAACAAGTTAGAACTTCTGTTTTATCACAAGGGGCCTTCCAACACCTTTACTTTCTAGGATCAACGGTAATTTTTATCTAAGGCTCTTTCTGAGTTTACTACAGTTTTTATAAATAGAAAAACTCCTGGTCCAAATATGTTATGCTAAAATCAGCAGCAATGGAATCAGACTGACATATAGTAAATGGTTATTAAAAAGCAAGGAAGATACCTGATAATCATGAATACTGAAAAGGTAAATTATTAAAAAATCATCTTGCTTAATCAGATCCATTTGCTTTCTTATAATTTGAGTGATAATCTAGAATATTGAGAATTGAATTTGGATGATTACTGAAATATAACATTCTTTCTACTTTTAGTATTTGCCAGAATTTGTTTATTGTCTTAACTGAGCTTTCCCAAAAATTATTTCTCTATTTCACTATTTCATTGAGTTCTACTCTTCTGCTGTATATCATAAAAATTCCTCATATGATTCATAAAACCTATAGAAAAAGGTTTGCATATTAGTTAATTAGGATTAATCTGAAAGTCCTTTTTATTTCAGTCTTTGTTACTAAAATGTTTTTTAAATGTGTGAGTACACTAGTATTCTAGCCAGGCATTCATACGATTTATATGTATTAATTCAATCATTACAGAAATGCTATAAAGTAAAAACTATTATTATCTTCATTTAATAGGTGAAGGAAATTAGGCATAGAGAGGTCACAAAATTTGCTCAGGGTTACACAGCTAGTGATCTGGAACCAGTTTTAGCTTACTAAATACCATAAGTCAACTTACTTTGTATGTGATTAGTCCTTCTATCCAAAAAAAAGTATAAAGCTGTGGATTCCTCTTAACTAGTGTTTTCTAGACTATTTCTCTACTTCATTTAAGTCTCAATAATCCAGCTGACCTAGAGTGATAACCTTTAGCTTAAATTCTTACATCTTTTAGTGCAACATGGGTAGGGGTTCCTAAGCTACATATTTTAATTAAAAGATGACCTCCCAGGCACATAATTAGGATACAGGAGAGGAGCAATCAGTCACTAAAACTATTTCCTTAACCTGAAGGAATAAAGAAAATTCATAAACTACTAACATCAGTCATCAGTTATTCTTGCTTATTCAAGATATTGACCACAGCTCTCACAGATGACATTGCATGTTAAGTTGTACGTGGAGAGTATGAGAATCTGTTAGGATAAAAATCAGCTCTATAATATGGAAGGTAATTTTACATGCAATACATATACAACTGGTGTTTGGAAATTTTAATGTACTTGACATTTCAAATAACATAATTTCAAAGATGAAAAAGAAAATGACTTGGTTGAGCAGAAAAGCCAGGCTGTGGAATAATGTTGAAGGCTGATATGCATGTAATGACACCTGGGGAGGTTGCAAAAGATGCCTGCTCCTTCCTGCAACTGTTTATGGGCACTGAAAGTAGACTCTATTGCTTTAATGTTAAGTGAATTTCATTGGCATCATAATAGAAAAAAATAGAGTGCTGAAAATTAACCTAGAAACCACAATTTCAACCTAATGCTTTGATTTTTATTCACATTCAAATTCTATAACATTTAAATTTTTTTTAAAAATCTCAAAAATCAGCAAATTACCTTGAATGTAGTTCTGTGCTGCCATTATTATATTTACTTCCTCTTTCCCAGATACCAAAGTCAGGTACACGGTAAACTCTTTCTATGCAAAATACAAGGTTTTGAATAAAAGAGACCTAAGAGAAAAGAAATGAAACATAAGGACACATGCAATAACAGGATCTTTAGATAATGAAGAGAATAATTAGATACCCTATGAAGTCCAAATATATATGTGCCTCCTTTTAACATGTTGAACTTCAAGTAGTTATTACATTACTATGAATACTAGGAGTGTGCCACTGCACTCCAGCCTAGGCGACAGAGTGAGACTCCAACTCAAAAAAAATAAAAAAGAATTATTATCGTTTGTCAGGTCTTTAATTTTAAAACCATCTAAATCCCTGTTCCTTTCATGGCAAGCTTCTCAAGTGTGTGGTCTATACACTTGTTTCTTTTCTCCCCTTGGGATCATATCAGGAACAGGACTAGGCCCAAGTAAGTGGGTCCAGTCAGGCTGCATAAATGATACAAAGATGGCCAGAAAGATTTTTCTGGATTAACAAGTCCTATGGAGAAAACGAAATACCATTTACATGTTTGTGAATTGTTCCCCTTCACAGTATAAGCTTCCTGAGGGCAAAGATTTGTTCACTGCTATATCCTCAGAGAGCAATGCCTGCCACAAAGTTCAATAAATATTTGCAGGTTGACTTCCACCCTCATCACCCTCAATTACAGAAACTACAATTGCAAGCATTACTAAAAGACAATTCTTACATAAGCCCAATCATCCATCCTCATTCATGTCTTTCTATCACATTTTATAAAACTGATCACTGGTTTCTTCCTGAAAATTCCCATTTTCTTGGCTACTGACACCACATCCTCCACATATTTCTCATATTCCTGATTGTCTCCTCTTCTTGTTTCCACCCCTACTGGAAGGCATTCTTCAAAGTTCTGTCCTGCTCTCCTTTGCACACACATACCTTATCCCTCCAGCAAGCTCATTCACTATCAAAGTTCCAACTTCAGATAGTGGCATAAGTGACAGTACATATAGTACAATGCAAAGAACATCACATGTGGAAGAGCCGGTTCTACCCTTGGTAGTACAATGAATTCACTTGTGACACACGGTAAGTTAGCCTCACTAGATCCTGGTTTCTATAAAATAAATGATTGTCCACGCATATTTACAATAAATGTTTACAATTCAGTAATTTTTTCCATTTCAGTTCAATGAATTATGTCCTTTATACCTTTATTTTTATACCCAATTATGAAATATTTCCACTTGGATTTTTCATTAAATAATGTGTTCTAAACTCTTCCATTTAGAAGAACTTTGTAATTCTGCATTTTTCCATGAGATCACTGATTTTCCAGGCTCTCCGTCTAGAAGTCATGAACTCAACTTTGGCTATTATTAAATAAAATGTATAAGAGGCCACTGATTTGGACTAAGCTCCTGCACTAAATCCAACAGACCAGATCAAACCCAAATGGATTCACTTATGCTAGGTGCCACATAATCAAACTAAACTTTGAAAGGACTAGTTTTCCAAAAAAACCCAAATGATTCATAGCAACCAATCAGAAAGAGCCAGTTTACCAGATAAGGAAGTTCTCTCTGTTTTAACCCCATAAGGAAAGTAACTTTGAAAAAACAAACAAACTTTTTGTTCCCTGTTTCTGCTTTCCTTAACCTTTTTTCTGCCTATAAAGTAAACCTCCTCTGAACAAGCAGCTTTTCCAAATCTTTGGTTGACATGCTCAATTCATAAATCACTAATAATAGTCAATTAGATCTTTAAATTTGCTGTAATTTTGTCTTTTGACACTATTATGTCTCCTTTATGCTTCATATTCATTCTGCTACCAAGACCTGCTATTTTCCACATCACTTCTTTGCTTAGGAAAGTTTTGTGACTCGTGACACGACACAGCATAACAACTCTCACATATGAAACCCTGTCTAATCTTCCCATCCCAACCCCACATACCTCTATTTATGTCACTATCTTCTGACAGGGACCCTGGGTTCTACTTGGCTTGCCTGGCCTTAGTCTTGCTCATTTGTACTTGAAATGCTTTTCATGACTCTTCCTTCGGCCCCAGTTCCCTTCTTGATGAAGTCTGACTTAGAACCAGAATTGTAGCTCTTAATTTTTGTTTCATGTTTTTTTTTCTCACCTCTAATTAGTATACAGGTTCATCATCACTTACTTGCAATACCATAAGCTCTGAAAACCAATTGATTTTTTTCTTAACTCATTTTTCAACAAAACCTGGAATTGAGATTATCTGCCTGACTTATCTCACTTTGTGTGAATATATACGTCTTACTACACAAATATTAATATGCTGATTATGAGATTCTAAACCCTGCTAGGGTTATCACATAATATAAGAAAAAACAGTATTACCTTTCTTAAATCCAAAAAGTTCTGAAACCTAAAAGACATTTGGATCCACAGGTTTCTTTAGATAAGAAATTGTGGACCCGTAAACTTCTCTGGACTCAAAAATGTAAATTTCTTGTATTTTCCATACCATTTTTAAAAAGAAACCATCAAGAGAGTGGAGAGACAGCCCACAGAATGGGAAAAAATATTTTCCAACTGTATATCTGAAAAAGATCTAACATCTAGGATCCACAAATGTGCCGGAAGAAAAAAAACAAACAGTCCTAGTAAAAAGTGGGCAAAAGATATAAACAGACACTTCTCAAAAGAAGACATATGAGTAGTCAACAGATACATGAAAAAATGCTCAGTCTCACTAATCATCAAAGAAATGCAAATCAAAACCACACTGTGATATCACCTATCTCCAGTCAGTATGGCCATCATCAATAACTCAAAAAACAACAGATGCTGGAGAGGATGCAGGGAAAAGGGAACATTTCTACTTCTGCAGAAAAGTCTAGTGATTCCTAAAAGATCTAAAAATTGACCTTCCATATGACCTCTCAATCCCAGTTCTGGGAATATACCCAGAGGAACTCAAATCACTCTATGAAAAACATACCTGCACACACGTTTACTGCAGCATTATTCACAATATCAAAAACATGGAACCAACTGTGCTGCCCACTCTAAGAAGACTAGATTTAAAAAATGTGGTACATATACATGATGGAATATTATGCAGCCATAAAGAAAGATAAAATTATGGACTTTTCAGCAACTTGGATGAACTTAGAGTCTATAATACTGAGTGATCTATCACAGAAATAAAACACTGAGTACCACATGTTCTCACTCATAAGTGGAGTCTGAACAATTATCATAATACTATAAGAGAGGGATTGGTAGTGGGAAACTGCTGGGGGGCACACCTCATTAATAAGGGTACCTGATCTCAAACCAGGTGATGTGGGGACCAAACTTTGCCTACACAATGACTATTTGTATACCTAACCCTAAGTTGTACCCCACATCTTTAAAATAAAACATAAGTAAACAAACAAATAAAAATCAGATAAAAATGCCCCCAAAATTAATAATACCATGCTCTAGTAAGAACTGGCACTTGAGGATATATGAGATTACTAGAATATAAAAATATAGGTCACAACCATCTCCAAGGCCAGGGCATTTTGTACATCAATTTTAACGGTGACTCTTCTCTATTCTATGAACTCAATGTTATCAGTCATTTGTTCCATTCTCACACTAATTTCTGTTTTGTGTTACCTTGCTTTGAAGGCATGTGTCTTTGAAATCCACTTCTGCAAAAAGTCTGCAGAAAAATATTTCTAATTTTAAAGAGCCAGAACAGTCAGATCCAAATGTTGTCTGTGGTATTTTCTGGATATCTTAAGAATAATGTTACAACAGTAACTCAAAATATCTGAAGTGCTTTCAAAACAATTAAATGCAGATAAAACAATCACATTTGAGGACATAGTGGATTAGTGCTAAAAACCAAAATCTTAATGGACTTTATAAAATGTGAGGTATGTGTAAGATACACAATGACAAGTTAGCTACTGAGAGGGTCTCATATTGAATAAAAAAATATAATTAGCCTGTAATCCCGCGCTTTGGGAGGCTGAGGTGGGTGGATTGCCTGAGCCCGCAGGTTCGAGACCCGCCTGGGCAAGCGAGACCTCATCTCTACAATAAATCAGCCGGGCGTGGTAGTGCGCGCCTGTAGTTCCGGCTACTTGGAAGGCTGAGGCGGAAGGATCGCCGGAGCCCAGCAGGTCGAGGCTGCGGTGGCCGGGAGCGGCCACTGTACTCCAGTCTGAGCGACAGAGTGAGACTCCAACTCAAAAAAAAAAAAAAAATATATATATATATATATATATAATTTTAGTTAGCTTACTAGAAACTCCAAAGGCAAAGATCAATTTCATTTTTTATTTGTAACTGAAAGCATTCACTATAATAAATCATTATTAACCAAACTATATAGTAAAACCTCAATTCTGAGAAATAGGCTCTTAAAAACATCTACAGTAGGATAATTTGTGAATAAGAAACTTAAGATACTATGGTGAAATTAGATAAGAAGGACTAAGGCTACAAATGACCCAACAAAAATCCTTAAAAATAAAGATTTTAATAAATGTTCATTGAAACAAAATAATTCAGACCAAGTACCAGATACTAAATTTAAATGATGTTCTTACTATACCTGTTAAATTAGTAATACTGGGTACTATACAACTGATTTCTATTTATGGTTTCTTCCACACTAGAAACATTTCAGGACCTCTCTTCCCACAGTTTCAAAAAGATGTTTGTAAATTAATTTTGCTTAAATTAAGGGAAGGTAAGTGTTTATTAAAAGGCTTCCCCCTGCATCTTGTATTCAGACAAATGCTCAATGGTTCTATGACTTTATAAACTTCAGTGTAACTGAGCCCCACCTTCAGAGTCAGTGGTTGCTCAGGAAGGAAAATGCTCTGGGTAGACTTACAAAACAGAATCCTCTCCCTGATATTCAAAGTGAACTGTTACAGTCATTGTATTTTGTTGTTATTTCTCCTTAGCTTATTTTTCTTCATTCTTTCCTTGTTTTTTATAATCTTGATACTTTTGATCAGTTATTTTGTCACATGTTGCTCAATTTCGGTTTAATGTTTTCTCATGATCAGACTGAGTTTATGCATTTTGGGAAAATATTATCATAAAAATAAAGCTGTGACTTTCTTAATACGTCATAGCATGGGATCCATGATGTCAGTATGTCTTTGTATAGGTGGTGATAACCTTATAGTGGCTTCTGCCAGTGTTGTACTCTACAATGTTACAACTTTCCCCCTGTAGTTAATAAATATCTTTAGGAAAATGCTTTGAGACTACATAAATTGTTTCTCATAATTTCAGCCACTAACTTCTGCATCTATCAGTGAATCTTGTTTATAGTAATTATTACTGTAGTTCTTGTCTAAAGGTTATTTTCTATTTTCCTCTTTACTTATACATTTATGATCTGGAATTCTGCTGCAACAATTTTTTTTTTGAGTTGGAGATTAACTCTGTCACTCAGACTGGAGTGCAGTGGCACGCTCACAGCCTCCCCAGCATCAACCTGCTGGGTTCCAGCAATCCTTCCACCTCAACCTTCTAAGTAGCCGAAACTACAGGCGAGTGCTACCATGCCCAGCTAATTTTTTTTTTTTTAATTTACTGTAGATATGGGGTCTCGCCATGTTGCCCAGGCTGGTCTTGAACTCCGGGCTCAGGCAATCCACTCGCCTAGGCCTCCCGCAGTGCTGGGATTACAGACTTGAGTCACTGCGCCCGGCCAACAAATTTTTATATGACACTGCTGCAACGAACATTTTAGTATGTCTCTAGCAAAAAGCTTCACAACCATTTTGACATACAGTTGATACATATGTCCATATAAAAATATCTGTAATGCACAATGAGGTAACTGGACAAGACTCCTGATAGTCAGAGAGTATTGGTCTGGGGGGTGGGGAATGGCTAGTCTAGGCTCCACAAACAACTGTGGAATGAAGGACTCAGTGCCTTGGCATATCTGTAACCTTGATGGTTCCTTAGTAGGAAAACTCTAATCTAGGGTATAATCCAAAGGCTGAATTCCTGGATCACAGACTACGTACACCTTCAACTTTACTTGATGTCAACTTGCTCTCCAAAGTAGTTGTAAGAACTGTGGCCCACTCCAACAGTATAGAGTTCTCACTGGTCTGCATCCCTTGTCCATACTTAGAGTTGTCTAACTCTTTTATTATACTAGTCTGTTGGGTGTAAAGGATAATATTGAGGTTTAAATTTGAATTTCCCTGATTAGGTTCCTGAATTTCCTGTAACGAGATTTTTTTATTGATGAGTAATAGCTCTTTATATATTCTAGATTCATATCTTGTGTCAGACTACATGGCTACATACCTTCTCTCAAGTCACAGCTTATTTTTTTCACCTTCTTTATTGTAGTTTGTTTTTAATGAACAGATTGTTACTTTAATGATTCAAAATCATCTTATATCTTATACATGTATGTAGTTCATATTTATTATGTTCTGTTAAAGAAAGTTGTCCTTATCCTGAAGGCAGAAATATACACAAGCCTAAAGTTTCCTCTACTTCTCAAAGGGTGATACAGGAACCCGAGGCATAATGAAGTTAAAAACTATTTTCACTTTCATTCTCTCACAAATGTAAAGTTAGTTACCTAGTAGCTACAGTGTATGTTATATTGCAATAGACTGAAGACAAAAGTAGGTATGAGAATCTAAGTGTCTTCTCTTAAGCAAGAAATTAGAGAAGTCCAAAATTGTATACCAATGCTACTTTTTTCAGTTAATTATTTTTATTTTGGTAAACAGTTATTTTATAATAATATAGTACTTATGGTAACATGTAGTGTATCTTTAAATTTCTAACACAGTAACTATCAACTGAAATAAACACAAAACAAACATACAAATAGAAGAACAAATAAAAGCTCTATGGAGTTCTCAAATTTTAAGAATATGAAGGGATCCACAGATTTAATAAAAAAAAGTTTGAACACCACTGCTTTAAAAGTATACCCTTTCTACCCTTCACAAGTCATAGCTGGAAATTGTTTTTTATGTAAAAAGAGGCGTCTAATACCACTTTATTTAATAAGAATAATGGAGTACCACTTACTGAAGAGCCCACCCTACTCCTCTGGAAAGCCTATGTTATCATAAATTAAACTCCATGTATGTATATATGTAGGGGTGGGATGGGCATGTGTATGTAGTCTGTTTCTGGACTCTTAATTCTGTTCCACTGGCTATATATCTGTTGCTATGTCAATGTCATACTATTTAATATCTATAAATGTATTGTAAGGTTTTATATCTGTCAAAAGGAATCTCCCTTCATCCCTTTTGTATTTTTCCTTTTTCAGTATGGCCTTGTGTATTTTATAGTTTATACTTCTATATTAATATTAGGATCAGTTGGTCAAGTTCCATAAAAGTTCTGTTGAAATTTCTATGGAAATTTTGAATTTAGACTTTAATATAGGGAGAAGTGATATCCTCAGCGTATTAAGCTTTTCTGTCTATTGATATGATTTGCATTTTTGTGTGTTCACTTATGACTAGCAAAGTTTTATAATTTTGTCCATATGCTATTAAGTTCACTTCTAGGTACTTTATAGTGAAATATTTAAGTTACAATTAATTTCTAACTAGTTATCGCTGATCCATAGACAAATTATCATTTTCCATATGTTGATCATGTATCCAGCATTGTTACTGAACTTTTTTTGGTGACTTTTAATAGTTTACTAAGAATTCATTTGGATTTACTATATAAATAACAACATCACTGGAAATGAAAACATTTTCAGTTATGCAATTCCCATCCATACCCATTATTTCTTGTCTTACTGCTTTGGCTAGGTCATTGTACAATATTAAACCTTGCCCTTGAAAGGTTTATTTCTAACAGTTCATTATTAAATATGATTATCTGCTGTAGATTTCTTGGTAGACATATTAGGTTAAGAAAATTCCATTTTATATCGATTTTCTAAGAATTCTTTACATGAATAGATGATGGATCTTCACCAAATACTTTCTCTGTATCTACTGAAAAGATCATATGGTTTTTCTCTATTAATTTGCTATGTGATAAGTTACATTAACGGAGCTTCTCATTTTAAATCATCCCTGAATTTCTGGGATTAAACACTACTTAATTCTGGCACATGATGCTAGCTGACCACTAGCATCTATTCCTGCTTTCTTTCTTACTAATAGCACCCTGATTTTTAACTTCACAAGCCTCCACAGCAGCAAGGTTGGTTATGTGACCAAGTTCTGGCCAATAAGGTTACACAGAAGTCATTTCATCAAGCTTTTAGAAAATTTTAAAAGGCTCCTCTTTTTCAATTCTTGCTAATGTAGACACTAGAGGTATATCAGCTATATTATTTGGATAAATGTCTCATGCTAAAGATAGCAGAGCAGGAGAAAAGGAAACTATAATTGATAACATTGATAAGCTACTGTTAAAGCCCAGGACTTTTAATCTCCCGAATTTTTGATGCATAAAATAAAACCTGTACTTACTGAAGCCACTGTTTGTTGTGTTTTATTTGTGTTCAACAGTACTTTAAACAATACTTTAAATAATAGTACTTTATATAATACTTTATCCACGAATCATTCACATTCTTACTTCTCCATGTCTCTGAAAGAATATATGAAGAATGAAAGAGTGGCCAGGGGTTCCGATAAGATGGCGATGGCATAGGTAGAATTGTGAGATTCTCTGAACATGAGTACCCAAAAAGACTCTTAATTTTCGTCCCCCACCCCTCTGCCCACTGCCAGCTGCTTTGGTCCGAGGCCAGGGACCCTTGGTACCACGCAGGGCTGGATATTGCAGCACCTGGCTGCTGCTGCTCCACTATACGTGACTCCCGCCTACGTGGGAGTCTCAGGTCTCAGCTCCCTCCCTGGCTACATCGTCTCGACCAGCACCCAGTACCAAGCCGCCGGTCACCCAGGGAGGCTCTGGGCGCCCACCCCTCAGAGATACCGATTCCATTTCTGGCTGAAGTACCCTGTGAGGGGCCCAGGGCCACTCTCGCCGCTCACTGCCTGCCCTTTGGAGCTTTGGAGCTCTGGAGCTCTAGGCCCACCCTGGCTGAGGCACTCAGCGTGAGACCCCATGCTTGTTAAGGGAATAGCATATCTTAAGGAGGTGCTGATCCGAGGCTCTAAGCTCCAGAGGAGGGAAGTCCCGACCCCTTCCTCCACCCCAGCCCACTGGGGGCACCCCGGATCAAGCGCCCAGCTATGCAGCTGATCCCTGGTGCCTTCTACGCCACCACAGTCCATCATAGTGGATCGCCCAGACCAGCGGAGAGAAAAGATCCCTGAAAGAGAAACTGCCAGGGAGAGATTTGCATTGCCCCGCCCACCTATGAGCAGTCTCCACCTCAGTCCCTAAGGTAACGTCTAAACAGGAGACAAAGCCCCTCCCCTACGCTGAATCAGACAAAGGCAACAAAGCGTTACAGACCTCCCAGGCAGCAGACTAAAAGAACAAACCCAACCTGCGAGTAAATTTAGCTGTTTGCAAGGAAAGCAAAGGGGAGAGGCTGGAGATCACAGCTGAAGAGACATTAGACACTCAGGAAAGATTCCAGAGCTAGTCTGATTTCTTAATTTGACTTTTGATTTTATCATTTTGACTGTTTGTTTTGCTCACCTTTGTTTGCTTATTGACTTACACTATCTGTTTGTGTTAGGCAAAACGCATCAAAAGGCATGATATTATTGGTCTGTCTTTGTGTAGCTACCAGTATTCTTTAGGGAATTTTCCTTGCGTGATTTTTTTTACTTCTCTCTGGCCTTGTGTCTCTTTTTCACCTGTTAATTGGTATGTATGTCTGTTTTCCCTCTCACTCTTCTCTCTTTCTAACTTCCTATTGACCCATCCGTTCCTCCATTATTTTCCTCTTTTGTACCTTCTTTTGTTCCAGGGACCAAACCTACATTCCGCCGCACAGACAGATTGTAAGGCAGTGGGAAATAGGTTTCAGTGGGCCCATACACCAGTTGGTGGATGCTGGAATCAGCATCTAGATTCTGAATCACAGCTTCCCCCTCAATTAAACCTCAAAACTGCAAAAAGTACAGCCCGCAGCCCAGACTCCAACCTCAAAAGTGAACAAAGCCAGAAGAACCTCAAAAGGAAGAATAGGAGATTGCACAAGCGAAGCAAAAGCAACCCCACCATCCCTGAAAAACAGAATTAAAGAAGGGGAGGGAAAGGGGGAGAGAGAGAAAAATCAACACAAATGAAGAAAAACCAAAAGAAGAATATGGGGCTCTCCCAGACCCCTGGGAGGGCAGACACAGAGAAAACTGACTTTGGAATGCAAACAATGAAGAGCCCCCAGAATGACTGGTTTCAAACTACAAACCTAGATATCAAGACATTAATGGAGAGATTAAAAGAATTGAGAAGAGACAAGAAGAAACTAGGAAGGAGTTGATAACTGAGATAACAGTAATAAAGAATACTGTAAATGAAATAAATAACAAACTGGTAAGCACAGAAAGCAGAATTACCCAAGCAGAAGAACGAATCTCAGAGCTTGAGGACCAAAATACAGAACTAACCCAAACTGTTAAAAACACAGAAAACAAGCTAAAAAAGACAGAAAAAAACCTTTAAGAGATGAGCGATTACTTTAAGAGACAGAACCTAAGAGTAACTGGCCTTCCTGAGGCAGAAAGAGAGACAGAGACCACACTGGAACAAACTTTCCATGAGATTATTCAAGAAAACTTCCCTCATCTAATCAGTGATGCAAAAATTCAAACGCAAGAGATTCAGAGAACCACTGCAAGACAACAAATGAGAAGACCAACTCCC
>CAUYQG010101941.1:0-16687 GCA_963574415.1 Tarsius wallacei
ACACAAACCCCAGGGAGGTCAGACACTGAGAAAACAGACCTTGGAACACAAACAATGAAGAGTCCCCAGAATGACTGGTCATAAGCAGAAGAAAGAATCTCAGAGCTTGAGGACCAAAATATAAAACTAACCCAAACTGTCAAAAATGTAGAAAAGATGATTAAAAAGGCAGAACAAAACCTTCAAGAGAGGAGTGATTATTTCAAGAGGTTGAACCTAAGAGTAATTGGACTCCCTGAAGCAGAAAGAGAGACAGAGACCACCCTGGAACAAACATTTAATGAAATTATTCAAAAAAACTTGCCTCATCTCATCAGTGATGTGAAAATTCAAACACAAGAGATCCAGAGAACCCCAGCAAGATAACAAATGAGAAGGCCAACCCCCAGACACATAATAATTCACCTAAGCAAAGTAGGTATAAAAGAAAAGCAGCTGATTTATCTATAGAAACCCTTCAGTCTAGGAGAGCTTGGAACCCAATCTTCAAAGTTCTCAAAAATAAACAATTTAAAACAAGAATAACCTACCCAGTTAAGTATCATCAGCAAGGGAGAAGTAAAATCTTTCCCAGACATTGAATCCCTAGATCTTGCACTGCCTCTAGACCACCTCTACAAGAAACACTTAAGAAAGTATAGAACACAGAAGAAAAGGGAAAAAGAACAACATTCTTCACAAGAGTGCAGGAAAAAGATTGAAAACATACATGAATCAACCCAAAAATCAAAAGAAAGATACCAAACAGAAACAACAACAATTCTATAAGAACCTAATGACAGGGATAAAGTCTCATATTCAATAATTAGCCTGAATGTGAATGAACTAACTGCACCACTGAAAAAACATAGAATGGAAAAATGGATAAAATATCATCAGGCAACAATACATTATCTCCAAGAAACTCAGCTCACCAGAAAGGACACCCATAGACTAAAAGGAAGAAGATGGGAAGCAAAATTTCAGATAAATGGAACTCAAAAGAAAGCTGGAGTTGCAATCTTAATCTCAGACAAAATATCCTTTAAGCTATCAAAAATTTAAAAAGATACAGAAGGTCAGTACATAATGATAAAAGGATCAATCCATTAACAAGAAATATCCATCCTGAACATATATGCACCCAACATAGGATCACCAACTTTCATAAAGCAGCTTCTAGGCAAACTAAAAAAAATATTGACTCTAACACCATCATACCTGGGGACTTTAATACCCCACTCACAACCCTAGACAGATCATCAGGACAAAAAAATCAGCAAGGAGATTCAGAACCTCAATGTGACTCTTGATCAAATGGACTTAGTTGATACCTATAGAACACTCCATCCAATGACCATAGAATATACATTCTACTCATCACCACATGGAATGTACCCTAAGATAGACCACATACTTGGCCATAAATCAAGCATATATAAATTTCATAAGATTGAAATTTTGTCATGCACCTTTTCAGACCACAGTGGAATAAAAATAGATATCAACACCAACAAAGTTCCCCCCAAAACCACAAAGACATGAACACTAAACAGCACGATGGTAAGCAACTCCTGGGTCAACATGGAAATCAAAACAGAGATTAAAAGATTCCTGGAAACAAATGAAAATGAAGAAACATCTTACCAAATCCTCTGGGATGCCATGAAAGCAATAGTAAGAGGGGGATTCATATCTCCAGAAACGCACATAAAGAAAATGGAAAGATCACAAGTTAACAGCCTAACAAGCCACCAAAGAAAGCTGGAAAGGTAAGACCATCAAAACCCTAACTTGAGCAGAGGAATCCAGATCACCAAAATAAAAGCCCAAATCCGGGACATGGAAGAGAAAAGATATACAAAAAAAATCAGTGAAACAAAAAGCTATTCTTTGAAAGAACAAACAAGATTGATGGTCCCCTAGCCTTATGGACCAAGAAAAAGAGAGAAAAACCCTACATAGACACAATCAGAAACACAAAAGATGAAGTCACATCTGACCCTGAAGAAATACAAAATATTATCAGAGACTACTATGTACACTGGTATGGAAACAAACTTGAAAACCTAAAGGAAATGGAAGACCTTCTGACATCACACAACCTCTTTAGGTTGAAACAAGAAGAAATTGAAACACTAAATAGAGCAATAGCAATCCAGGACATTGACTGTCATTAAAAAAACTACTTACAGAAAAAAGCCCTGGACCACATGGCTTTCTAGCAGAAATCTACAAAACATACAAGGAGTAACTGATACCAATCCTACTGAAAGTATTCCAGGTGATTGAGAAATATGGAACTCTCCTCAAATCATTTTATGAAGCTAATATCACATTGATATCCAAGCCAGGCAAAGACCCAACAAAGAAAGAGAACTACAGGCCAATATCCTTGATGATGATAAAAGCTAAAATTCTCAACAAGACCTTAGCAAACCGGGTTGAACAACACATGTCAAAAATCATCCACCACGCCCAAGTAGGCTCCATCCCCAGGATGCAAGGATGGTTCAACATTCATAAGACCATAAACATAATTAAAAACATCAACAGATATAAAAGCAAAAGCCACATGATTGTATTATTAGATGCAGAAAAAGCTTTGATAAAATCCAGCACTGCTTCCTGATAAAAACCCTCGAATATCTAGGCATAAGTGGAACATACCTCGAAATAGTAAGAGTCATCTATTAGAAACCCATAGCCAGCATACTGCTAAACTGGCAGAAATTAGAACCATTTCCCCTGAAAACAAGACAAGGGTGCCCACTTCCACCCCTCCTGCTTCACATAATTTTGGAAGTCCTAGCTAGAGAAATCAGAGAAGAGAAGGAGATCAGGGGCATTCAAATAGGAAAAGAGGAAGTCAAGTTATCTCTCTTTGTAGATGACATGATTTTATACCTTGAAAACCCGAGAGTATCTGTCAAAATCTTCCTTGCACAGATAAAAGACTTTGGCAAAGTTTGGTGTATAAAATAAACTTGCAAAAGACAACCATATTTCTATACACCAATAATAAACAGAAACCTAAATAAAATCACAATAGGCACAAAAAAAAAGAAATTTATTGAAATCGTCCTAACCAGTGATGTGAAAGACCTTTACAATGAAAACTATAAAACACTGTGCAAAGAAAGCAAAGATTACACAAACAAGTGAAAAAATATTCCATGCTCATGGATTGGAAGAATCGACATTGTTAAGATGTACATTCTACCTAAGACAATCTGCAGAGTTAACACAATACCCATCAAGTTACCAGCAACATTCTTCTCAGACTTAGAAACAATAAAACAGGAATTCATATGGAAACATAAATGAACAAGAATAGCCAAAACAATCCTCAGCAGAAAAAAAAAAAAGGAGGTATCACACTCCAAGACTTTAAACTTTATTATAAAGCTACAATAATCAAAACAGCCTGGTATTGGTATAAGAACAGGCATATAGACCAATGGAACAGGATTGAGATTCCAGAAGCAAAACCTCCATTTCTCAACCAATTCAACTTCAACAAAGCCTCCACCACCAGTCACTGGGGAGACAAGAATCTATTCAGTAAATGGTACTGGGAAAACAGGCTGACCACATATAGAAGATTGAAACAGGAGCCCTACCTAGCCACATACACAAAAATTAACTCTAAATGGATCAGATACCTAAACATAAAACCTCAAACTATAAGAACCTTAGAAAATGCAGGAGGCACTCTTATGGAAATTGGAACTGGCAACCAATTCCTGATCAAAACCCTAAGGCCCCATGCCATAATAGATAAGATAGACAAGTGGGACCTCATCAAACTGACAAGCTTCTGCAAAGCCAAAGAAACCATCAAGAGAGCAGGGATACAGCCCATGGACTAGGAAAAAATATTTACCATCTCCTTGTCTGACAAAGACCTACAAGGATCTACAAGGAACTCAAACATACTGAAAAGAAAAAAAAAAACAAAACAGTCCCATTACAAAGTGCACAAAAGGTATGAACAGACAGTTCTCAAAAGAAGGCATATGAGCAATCAAAAGATACATGAAAAAAGTTCAGCCTCACTAGTCAGCAAGGAGATGCAAATTAAAACTACACTGAGATACACCTAACTCCAGTGAGAATGGCCATCATCAATAACTCAAAGAATAACAGATGCTAGAGAGGATGTGATGAAAAGGAACACTTCTACACTGTTCATAGGAGTGTAAACTAGTACAGTCTCCGTGGAAAACAGTGTGGTGATTCCTAAAAGTTCTAAAAATCGACCTTCCATATGACCCCACAATTCCCTTGGGAATATACCCAGAAGAACTCAAATCACTCTGTAAACAAGATACCGGCACACGTATGTTTATCGCAGCATTGTTCACAATAGCGAGAACATGGAACCAACCGTGCTGCCCATCAAAATAGGACTGGATTAAAAAATGTGGTACATATACACAAGGGAATATTATGCAGCCATAAAGAAGAACAAAATCATGAACTTTGCAGCAACCTGGATGGAATTAGTCTATAAGACTGAGTGATCTTTCACAGAAACAAGGAAACTGAGTATCCCATGTATTCACTCATAAGTGGACCTTGAACAACTACTGTAATACTGTAAGAAAAGAATTGACAGTAGCAGAAAACTGCAGGGGTGAGGAAGTATGGGGAGGTGGAATTGACAGTATTGGAAACCTGCCTGGGGAAGGAGGGGCATACATCAACAACAAGGGTACCCGCACAATGAATATTTGTTTACCGAACCCTGAATTGTACCCCACAATTTTAAAATAAAAAATTTAAAAGTTAAAAAAATATAAAAAAACAAGTAAATAAACAAATAAAGTCAGTGAAATTTTACATTCGTTATTTATCTGAATTGTTTGCTTTGAATATTTTATCTCCTCTTTGAGTCATATCACACACATACACACACCCATGCACAAATAGAATATTATTTAAAATTATAATATTCCATTAAACAAGTCTTAGATGATAGATTAAGTGCAAACTGAAATTGAAAATGCTACTGTGTATGTTAGTAGTAAGATTTATATTGTATATCCTACGAGATGCATTTAAGGCAGTGATCTGAGAAAAATCTATATCCCTAAAAAAGTGAACCAAATGCCCAACTCAAAAACTAGAAAAGGAACAACAATTAAAAAAAATTTTAAAGCATGCTAAAGAAAATAGTGAAAATTAGCTTGAAAACTAATTAGTTAAAGAATAGACAAAGAGTAAATCCAAATAGCAAATCAACATGCTGTTTTTTTTTTAAAGAATTAACAAAATAGCAATCATAATGTATTTATATCAAGGGGAAAAAAGGGAAGAACAAATATACAAAATTTAAAATGACAAGTGGAAATAATTGAAACCTAAAAAATGTAAAAACGACATACTATAAGGCTACTTTACATATGTCTGTTAAAAAAATTGAAAACAGAAAAAACTGATATTTTTCTAAGGTTGTACAGATTGTTAATACCAACTACTGTAGTTAGCAAGCCAAAATATATAAATTTTCATAGAAGAAATGTAGAATCTTGTAAAAAAAATTCCATTAAAAGGACTAAGCTCAGATAGTTTAAAAGGGAACGCCACCAAACTTTCAAATATCAGATTTTTAAACATACTGTAAATTACTCCAGAATATTGAAAAATAAAAACAGTCTAATTATTTTTGCAAAATAAGTATATCATTAATACCTAAATCTAAATAAAGGCAATATCAAAGATTCAATTCCAATACGGAGATTATCACCATAATCTTTAAACATTGTCTTTAAATTTTTACCAAATGCAACAAGACAATGCAATTAATAAGAATAAATTGTAAAAAAACTGAAAACCAAAAATAATTTATTAAAAACATATTAGAAGCCGGGCTCGGTGGCTCAGCCTGTAATCCCGCGCCTTGGGAGGCTGAGGTGAGTGGATTGCCTGAGCCCGCGGGTTCGAGACCCGACTGGGCAGGTGAAACCTCATCTCTACAATAAATCAAAAAAATTAGACGGGGCGTAGTAGCGCACGCCTGTAGTTCCGGCTACTTGGAAGGCTGAGGCGGAAGGATCGCCGGAGCCCAGCAGGTCGAGTCTGCGGTGGCCGGAAGCGGCCACTGCACTCCAGTCTGGGCGACGAAGTGAGACGCCAACTCAAAAAAAAAAAAAAAACATATTAGAATCAAAGAAGTTGGAAAAGGACTGAATGCAAGATAAATATACAATTTTTAGCATAAAGTAAAAAGCAACTAGAAATAGAAAAGGAATATTCTATCTAATACAGCAACTAAAATGACTAAACAATTAGTATTATATTTAATAAAAGCACAAGACATAAAATCTATAAAATTCTATTGATTGGTCTGGTGCGCTGGATCAAGCCAGTAATCTCAGCACTTTGGGAGGCCGAGGTGAGGGGCTTGCCTGAGTCAATGGGTTCTAGAACAGCCTGGGTAACTTGGCAAAACCTAGTCTCTACAATAAATCAAAAAATTAACCAGGTGTGACAGCACGTGCCTGTCGTTCCAGCTTCTTGGAAAGCTGAGGCAGAAGGATTGCCTGAGACCAGCAGGTCGACTTTGGGGTGGCTGTGAGTGCGCCACTGCACTCCAGCTTGGGCGACTGAGTGAGACTCAAACTAAAAAAAAAACACAAAATTCTATTGATTACTTAAAATGTTACATAAACAGAAGAACTTTTTTGCATGAGAGAATCTTATAAAAAAGATAATTATTCTGAAATTAATATGTAAACTTAATTCAATTAAAATGAAAATTCTTATAGTTTTTCTTCTAATTAGATAATATTATTCATAATTGATTTAAAAGAATAATTGCCTAGAAGTGCACACAAATGAAAACAGTATGATCAAAATTAAAATTTAGTTTTATGCAAATGTATTAGTCAGTGGTAGAGAAGAGACTTCAGTCCTTACGTATATGAGAATCAACTTATGAGATAAACAGCCATTCAAATCAGAGACAAATAGATTGATTATTTTAAAAATCATCGTAACTTCTGTGAATATTTATCTGGAACAAAATGAAAGTAGGCACTTTTCTTATATCACATGCCATGTAAAGTTCATGTGAACTACATAATTAAACATAAAAGTAAAATTATAAAAATTTAAATAAAATCTAGGAGACTGCTTGTATAATACAGGGGAAGAAAAGTTGATACCCATTAATTTAAAATACTACAAATCTTTCAGTAAAAGCTAATATAAACAAACAATAGAAATCGATATATTGTGAAAAACGTATTTGTAACAGAAATGACAAAGTACTAAAATCTATTATCAACCAAAATTTTTCAATGGTCAGAAAAAGCACATAATAAAAAATTGTGCCACATATGTGAAATACACCAATCATAAAAGATAAATTAGAGGGCCTCTAGTTTTTATATATGAAATTCTATAAAATCCATTGATAGTAAAATAAATTTAAACCAAAGTAAAAACAAAATATCCTATACTATTCATACTGGAAAAGTTTAAGAAACTCCTATTGATCATAGGTTTTTTGAAAAAAAAAAGTAGTTTTCTATAGGGCAAGACAGTAATATGGATGTGTTTTGTGCTTTCTCAAAAGAAATCTGGTAAACTATATTATAAATGAAAAAGAAAAGGAATATATTCTTCAACCCAACAGTTTAATTCTTATACTCCTTCTCATAGAAATAAAAACACAAGTACATAAGCACATAGGTTAAAGCGTATTTACTGTGGCATTGTTCACAGTAGCTGCAAATAGCTGGAAACCACGGGAATGTATGTCAGTGTGGAGGTGGATATACAAGCCATAGAACCTCCTCATCCTGAAAGATAATGAAATGATAAGAAAATAAGTTATACTAAATTAACTGAGTAGAATAAATTTCCTCAATATAATAATATAATAATAATATATTTCCTCAACATAGTAAGGAAAGCAAGGTCTTGTTTTAGAAAAACAAGATTCCTACAATTGTATAAAAACATTTTAAACAAACAAGAAAAACATTGAAATAGCTATATTAAAACTTGAGCTTGTCTGCTGACAAAATCCAGGGAGAGTTTTCACAGGCTTTTGAGTAGGGTTTACATTTAAATAAGTAATTTTACTTTAAAGTTATTTAAAAAAAATTTTACTGTAAAATTTAAGAGTATATTTAGCTAAAACAATATTCAAACAACACAATAAACTTTAAATAAAATATGTTATTTCTATTTTAATACTGGTGTCTTTATCATGTCTTATTGTCTTCATTATTTCAACTTAATTTTTTTCTGAAACCTTAATTAGTGTTTATTCTGTTTTCTATCAATATACAAAATAATGCTGTTATATGCCTAGTGATTTGCTTCCAACTTGTGCTAATGACTTAACAGATATTTACTGTTTGAAATGCTACATGTGAGTGGGACAGTAGCCTAGAAAGAAAACAAACTAACCACTATCACAAAAGGTTTGTTTCCACTTATTACAAAGGTATTTTTTAAATATGTCAACAAAATTACAAGTAAAATGCAATATTTCATCTACTGATAAGGTGACAGTAGAATTTATAATCTGAACCTGAAAATTTTTGAGAGAAAAAAGAGATGCTAAAATAATTAAAAATGTGCAACTAAAAAAAAATTATGATGCCCCCAAATTGGTTTTATTATGCTGTGGACCCATAAAGTAATTCTATTAAAAAACTAATTCAGATATTAAAATTATTTCTAAAATGAATAATTACCTACATTAAAACTGAAAGCCAGGTGTAGTGGCTCACTCTTGTAATCCCAGCACTTTGGAAAGCAGAGGCAAGAGGATTACCTAAGCCCAGGGGTTCAAGACCAGCCTGGGCAACTTAGCAATGGCTTGTCTCTACAAGGCATTTTCCAATAATTTGTTGGGCATGGTGGTACACACCTGTGATTCCAGCTGTTTGGAAGGCTGAGGCAGAAGAATCACTGAGCCCAGTATATCGAGACTGTGTTGGTTGCGAGTGCCCACTGCACTCCATCCTGGAGGACACCGAGACTCTGACTAAAAATACATATTAAAAAGTAAAAATAAAATAAAACTGGGAAAAACAACTTTGTTGAGTTGTCTTATATTAAATACAATAACAAAAAATAATATTGTTCTTACATACTAATTGTGGTCTTATTTTTCATTAAAATGTCTACAATCTTAAATTTGCATTTTAGGTTAACAAATTTTAGATTCTTTACACCTATGGCTTATTTTCTCTTTAAATCATAGTGTTTAAGACAGAGTATATATTCTCCTTTCATGCCTGAAGTACCTGGTAATCTTAGCACAAATTCTGCCAGTAATGCCTATTTTCAATTGTAATCATATTTTATTGAAATGTCTTAATATTTTAGCTCCAGTAATTTCAGTTTCTTCTCTCTTCCTTCCATTCAGGGTACCTTTCTTAAACAAACGTTTTTACAATACAAAATGGCCAATATGGCATCTTTATTTATGACTTGTGAATGTTTCAACAAATTTAAATTCCTTGAAGCCTTAGGTCTCCTTAATGCTATACTATTACAGTACAAAATATTAATACAATTTAACATGTCTATTAAAATTTTATTTCTCAAAGTCAAAATATTGCAAAGCACAATTATAGAATTTTAAAAGGAATTTTGTTTATAACATTTCAGATCACATCCATTAATTTAACTTCTCCTTTGTTTTTGTAGGAATAAATGTCAGTGTCTTTTATTTGAAAAATTGTTTTTAATAATTGCAATTTTATACAAATTGAATCAAATTTTTGGCATTCTTTTCTTTAATAGTATTTTAAGACATATCAACTAATTTTGAGTAAAACCTCACATAAAATACAGAGGACTTTTAGAAAATGTTTTAAGTCCATTATGGGAAACATATGATAGTTTGTAGATATTCAAATATTTTTAACTTTTAATGAACACCAGAAAGAGAGAGAGAGAGAGAGAGAGAGAGAGAGAGAGAGAGAGAGAGATGGGATCATGGAAATGTAATTTATTGTCTTTGAGATTTATTTGACTGTAAAAAAAACCAGAAATTAAAAAGAACCTCTACACATTCATTAGCAAATCAAATACATATATGTAATGTCTTTTGGCTACTATGAGTTAGCATTCTCATAGCAATATAAATGAAATGATCTTTTTCAATTTTTAATAGTAATAGAACACATGTAGCAGTTTTTTTTTCTTTTACTTTGACCTATTTTCTAGTTACTGCAATGTTCAATTCATTGTTGAAAACTCCATTCTAAGACTTGATTAATAAATTGAAATCTATCTGGAGAATAGTTTATTTTGATATTGAAAGGGCACTGAAAACATAACCCATTAGGGATGGCAAAAATATTGAAAAAGAGATGATGGGGTGGATATAACATGAGAAACAAACTTACCTGTCCAAAATCAAAGGATGGTCACAGATACATGGAGTACAACCAAAGCGAGACTTTAATGGTGATCTTGCAAGATCGGGTGTCTTGTGGCAAGCACACCCAGGACAGTTACAGGAAGCAATTTATTCCTGAGCATGCAAATCCCTCTCCTGGTTTCTCATTGGCTGAGTACTATTGGGAGTACAATCTTCCCAGACTTCACCTAAGTTCCATTTTTTTCCCTTTATAGGATTATCCCCGATTTCCATCCCCAGTTAAGTCTCTATTTTCTTTTTTTTTTTTTTTTGAGTTGGAGTCTCACTCTGTCGCCCAGACTGGAGTGCAGTGGCCGCTCCCGGCCACCGCAGCCTCCACCTGCTGGTCTCCGGCGATCCTTCCGCCTCAGCCTTCCAAGTAGCTGGAACTACAGGCGCGCGCAACCACGCACGGCTAATTTTTTGATTTATTGTAGAGATGAGGTCTTGCTTGCCCAGGGGGGTTTGAACCCACGGGCTCAGGCAATCCACTCACCTCAGCCTCCCAAAGGCGCGGGATTACAGGCTGAGCCACCGAGCCCAGCAAGTCTCTATTTTCTTAAGAATAACATGTTGTTTTCTCATTGGCCTATTTCCATCTCTTGATTGCTTAGGAGCCTGACAAGTACTGGTGGCTGAAGATTGCTACTTCCACAGGCCTTAAAATGAATAATCAGAATTATCCTTACAAATTCCCTTCTCTATTTATTTATGAATTTCTGGTTCCATTTTCATCTTAGATTCTTTTCAAATTGTTTTAACATTTGTTGACTTTCCTCTTCACAATCTACTATAGTTTCCATGAGCATTAGATTGTTTTACGGGTATGTCACGGGCATCTGTTTGTTAATGGTGGTCTTTATGAGTCTCTGTGTTAGGCGGGCACAGGTAATAACACAACATCCCATGGCCATGAAGATTCCTGCCACAATTATAAGAGAGGTTAAGACCAGGGCTACCATTCCTTTCCATTTTCCAAACCATTCTAACCAGTTTGTGAATGAATCATCAATACCTGCATTTTCTGCTAATCCGCTAACTAGGATTGTAAGTCCCTGTAAGACTTTGGTGATGGTTCCATCAGGGGCAGTGCTATTTGGAATGAAAGTACACCATTTCCCTTCGAACATGACATAAACTCCTCTTTTCTCTACTAGGATCATGTCTAATGCAATTCAGTTTTCCCATGCCATTCAACTGGTGGTGTCCAGTTGACTAGCTAATACCTTGGAAGGCATACCTTGTGTAGTTAATAAATCTTTGTTAATTGTAATACATATAATCAATCCAATCCACATTCTTATTAATGATGGACCACCAGAAGAGTCTGATTTCTGGCTTAAAAAATTCACTGGGGACTCATCTCGGGACTCCTATTTAACCTATGTACACATGGGAGTCAAAAGATCATTCTAGAGTCCTTCAGTTTCAGTGATGGGCACTGTTACCCTCACCAGTTTGATGAATTGACAAAGTGAATAGGATGGCCAATTGGACTAGTGTACAAATCCCAGTTCAGTTGCACGACAGCAGGTTGCACAGGCCCCACTCCACAATACCACCAAACATCCACTCGCGGGATATGCAGGTTAGAGTAATTGTGACTCAAATCACAGTGACATTTAAGATATGGGTACAGGTCAACAGGTCTTCTACAGGCTTATTGAACTCTTCCTCTTGCCTTGGGAGTCAAGAGGAGTGATTCATGAACCCTACAGAGGAGAAGGGGATTATCCTCTCTGGTCTGACCTCTGCAATGCAGGAAAGAGCAATGACAAGCTCTTGCAGGTTTCATTTCCCCATAGCATAGCCTCATTTTTTGGATTTGGTAATCAGTTAGCCATCCCCCTGTTTTTTGGTTGAGTATGGTTCTGACCTGGTAAGGAGTATTGACTATTAAGGCTCCCCCAAGTCCATTTTCTGCTTTCTTCTACTAGCAGACCATCTTCAAGAGACAGGGTTGAGGAGTTTAGAGACAAAAGCGACAGACTGCTTCCCTCACCCCCCAATCCCCAGGTTTGAGTTAGTGCCCCTAGGGCCATGCCTTGATCCACCATGGCAAATAAGTGAAATGGCTTGTTTAGGGACAGAAAAGCCAGGACAGGGGCTATAATGAGGGCCTGCTTTAAATCTTCTATAGCTTGCTTTTCCTCCTGAGACCATTGTAAGGGGTCAGATTCCTCCTCTAACAGTTTTAGATGTAAAATCTTGTTCTTTGGGAATAAGATTCAATCCATAGCTGACAATAGACAGTTAGTCCTATAAACTTTCTGAGTTATCACTTTGTTCTGGGCAAGGCCAGGCTCTCTATGACAGCTATTATTTTCTGGTTTATTCATAATTTCCCTGTCCTGGGCTGAAATTCCTCCAGGACAGTTTCTAAAATCTGGCCAAGTAAATTTGGGGCTTTGGTGAAGCCCTATGGTAGTCATTCCAGACATAGGATTTTCCCATTCAAAAGCAAAGAGGTCCCTGCTGTCAGGGTCAAGGGGACACACTCAGAAGTCATCCTTTAGTTCTACTACACTGAACCAGGTATGTTCATAGGAGATCTTGATGAGAAGGGTGTAGGGTTTGGGGACCACTGGATGTCAGACCTGAATGATCTGAATAATGGCCCTCAGGTCTTGCACTAGCTGATATGTCCCATTAGATTTTTTGGACTGGGAGGATAGGAGTGTTATATGGTGAAATGTAGGGCTGCAGCAATCCATCTTTATTGAGGCCCCTGATTACTGGTTGTAGGCCCCTCCTACCTTCAGTGGGAATGTTATATTGTCTTCTACAAACATTTCCCCTGGTTGTTTTAACTTAATTTTTAATGGAATATCATTTAGCCTTTCCCTATTTCCTTCTTTGACCCAAATCAGGGGGTTGATTTGGTTTTCTTCCTCCTCCTTGAGGAGGGCCATTACCACTTTTATTTGTCCCTCCTCTTCTTCTAGCCCCAGGCTAGTTTTGTTATTAGATCTCAGCCTAGGAGTTCTGTCTCAGCCTCTGAGACAAATAAGAAAGCACTTAACATTCTCAGAATCTAACCTAACTTTCATGTGCCTGAATATCGGGACCTTAAATCCTTCCTCTTTTATCCCTGACACAAGCAATTTTTCTTTAGAGAGTTTAGTCACTTGAGGCCGATATTTAGAGAAGAGCGAGCTGCTCCGGTATTAAACAAAAATGTCAATTCTTCTTCTTTAGGTCCCACCCTCAAACTTATCAAGAGTTCCTGGTGGGACCACATTAAAGGGAACCCCTAACCCTCCCTAGTCTTCATCAAAAGTCTTGAGGGACCACTTTTTTCTTCCATTTTCCATTCAGGACAATCTACCTTAAAGTGGGCAGATTTTTCACATTTGTAGCATCTGCTTGATTCGGGGCAGCTCCCCTGGAAGGGCCCTTTTGCCTTTTAACTGAGGCCTAAATTTTCCCCCTTCCAGTGGAAAGGATTTTGATCTAGCTTCATTACTCTCGTCACAGTAGACACCATAATTTTTGCCTTTTGTTTTTGTTTGTCTTCCTTTCTTCTCACAAACACTTTTGGGGCTCTCTCAGTAACTCTTCAGTTGGTTTCTTGCTCCACTCATTAAGTTTTTGCAATTTCTTTGTAATGTCAAGTCAACTTTTAGTTACAAAATTGACCTTCAAGAGGCCCTGCCCCACTAGGTCCTCTGAATCTAGCCTGGAATACTTTCTCATCTGATCCTTCAGCCCCTGCAAAAAGGCAGGAGGAGTTTCTTCTTTCTGTTGTTGAATTTCAAAAGCTCTAGAAACATTCTGAAATCTCAGGGTGGATTATTTGATTCCTCTAATTATTAACTCCCTGAGATCCTGCATCTGAGCCCAATCTCTAGGGTCATTAATGTCCCAGTTGGGGGCTAACTTTGGGAATTTTTGTTTCACAAGCAGGACCCCTTGTCCAGGAGGATGCTACCTTTCCCAAATAGACATTGTGGCCCTTTTAATAATCCCCTTTTCCCCCCTGTAAAAAGGATGTTCATTATGGACACCATTTCATCCAAAGTGTAAAAGCTGGGCCCTAGGAATTGATTGAGTTCATCTGCCAGCACAAGGGAATCTTCTAATAATGACTTTACTTCCTTCTTGAAATTTCTGACCTCAGAGGAGTGTTTACAAATCCAATCTCTTCCTGTCCTATAGGACTTCCCTAAGGGGAAACATCTTAGAAACACCTTCACAGGGATCTTGGAAGGAAGAGAAAAATTTCCTATGTCTTTTTTTCATTGTTTCAATTCCTTCCTTAGGTTTGGGTAGAGGCTTGTAGGGACAGCAGGCTCTGAACTTCCTTGGAGCCTAGAACCCCCTGGCTCAGAGCTCTCAGGGGACCATGGGTAACCTAACTGCCTTCAGCTTCCCTATTCCCCATAAGGAGGAGGGAGACTGGAAAGAGGGTCCCAGGACTTTTCCTTGGGGCCTATTCCCTCAGCCTTGAGGGGGAACATAGAAGCTATTCCTGGCAACCAGCAAGGAGCATAATCTCTTTCCTTCTGAGAGGATGAAGCGTTGTCAATAACATGGAGAACTAAATTCTGGCATACCCAGTCTTCCTCTGAGTCAAACTGTGGCAGAAAAACTGCAGGTTTATGAATTGGCTCCCTAGTCCATACAAAACAGCAGCATTTAATAATCTTTTGCTTCTCATTGCCTTTAGTCCATCATCTCAACACTTCCCTAATGGACTATCTGGAGGAATGTTCCAGGAGGGGACCTATTCCCTTCTTTCCCCTCTTCTTGGGCCATTTACTTTGTTCCCCTAAACTTCAATTTAACACTGGTCCCTGAGTTTCCCTAAGTACTGACCCCAGCTCCCACTGGAGGTTTCTTGCACATGCTGGGACCCACCTCATCTTTCTCCAGCTGTCTCCCTCATGGGAGAACAGAATCACAGATCGAGATTCCACACCCGCTTCATATCTAGGATATGTCTCAATCACACACAATCAACCTCTGAAAACGTCCAACCACCAAGGCAATATTTAGAGTTCAATTTACCTACCTTGGCTCACATATGAAGTTGTTGGTTGTCATAATGTCTGCTAGATCTGTCCCTGTGTCACCTCTGCTGTCTCTGGCACAACTGTCATGGGCATTTCTATGGTCCTGCAGGGAGCCAAGACACCTGAGCAGAGTAGACCACCTGAAAATCTGGTGGGGCACGCCTCCCCCTCTCCTGGGGTCCCCCACATGGAAGCAGATAATCCAGGCTCAGCACCCAAATTGTGAGAAACAAACTCATCCATCCAAAATCAAGGGATGGACATGGAGACACAGAATACAGAAAAGCAAGACTTTAAAGGTGGTCTTGTCAGATCGGGTTTCTGGTAGGCAGGCACACCCAGGGTGGCTACAGCAAGCAATTTATTCCCAAGTGGGCAAATTCCTCCCCCAGTTTCTCACTAGCTGAGTACTATGGAGAGTACAATCTTCTCAGACATTGGCAAAGTTCCATTTTGTTCTCTTACAAGGTTATCACTGGTTCCCGTCCCTGGTTAAGTCTCTATTTTCTTAAGAATAGTGTGTTGTTTTTTCATTGGCCCATTTTCATTTTCTTATTATTTAGAATCCCATCAAGAACTGCTGGCTGAAGATTGCTACATCTGCCAGTCTGTTTATACAGGCCTTGAAAATGAACCATCAGAATGTTTCTTACACTCTAACAGCCACCTTCAAATTGTTGAAAGATTGTCACATGGAATACAATTTTTCTATATGATTCTAGAAGGCAGTATCAAATAGAAATTAAACAGATACATTTATGCTTAAAATAATTAAAAACTTTATTAAAAATTTACCTAAAACTTGAATAGCACTGTAAAGACATCAGATAAGTTTTCTCTGAGAAAAATCTCAAGTTCTTGTTGATAGTGAGAGTCTATAATTCAGTTACTTTGAAAGAAGAGAATATTTTCATTTTGAAGTTAAAAGAAGCCTTTCACCTCTAAGCTTAACATACACTTATCCCCAAATCAAGTCAAAGTTTCTCAGAATAACTATTCTAAGCTGTAATTGTTTTTGAATTATTGATCTCTTTGTAAAAACAAGAAATACCTTGAGTGACTAATTCATTGTTTCACTCATGTTTCACATTTTTAAATGGGTAATGTCAAGCCGGGCTCGGTGGCTCAGCATGTAATCCCACGCTTTGGGAGGCTGAGGTGAGTGGATTGCCTGAGCCCGCGGGTTCGAGACCCACCTGGGCAACTTGACGAGACCTCATCTCTACAATAAATCAAAACATCAGCCAGGTGTGGTAGCGCATACCTGTAATTCCGGCTACTTGGAAGGCTGAGGCGG